>MJUU01022948.1:0-27429 GCA_002080025.1 Modiolus philippinarum
ATCACTATTTGGTACAGTTCCATTTTGTAGTTTTTTTCATGAATTCCCGCTCGTAACAGAACAGAAAAAGATCTGCAATGAGAGGTGCACAATTAATACCCATGGGCATACCAATGACCTGATGATAAACAATGATGCCGAAACGAACATAAATGTTGTCTAGCAAGAGATTCAGTGCCTTAATCATATCATCACATGTCCAGGAGCAATAATTGTTGTAAGAGATATTGGAGAAGAATCCTGGTTTTTTGTTGCAGCAAATAAATTGAAGACCCGAAAATTCAAAAGACCATTTAATAAGTTCACCCAATTTAGATTTAATCAAATTATGCCGAAGGGTTGTATAAAGTGTAGAAAAATCATAACTATAAATAGATGAAACTGGTCTATCATTTATCTAAAACTTCAATAGAATTTTTTACACTTCAAAAGTAATTTACACCAGAGTTTTGATATGTTTTTTCACAATAGTTTTTGACTAACTCCATTATACAAGTTAGTGCACTGGTTAAATTAATGGACAAATTTGTGGTAGAACAATTACTTGGAGCCGAAATGAAACGATGTTTGTAGGGATTTTTGTGAAGTTTGGGAATCCAGTACATAGTAGGTAGGGTGTTATCTTTAGTTGGAACTTTGAGTGTTTCTGTATCCTTGTAATGTTGTGTGGTGAGCGTTTTCTCGTCATAATTTGTACGTTCAAAAGTGCTAGACTTTGCCAATTCGTTTTTTTGGACATCGATATAGTATTTTTTTCAGATGATGGCAACGTTGTTTGTAGCTTTGTCGACAGGTGCAAACACACATTTCTCACCAAGTTCTTTCAGTTTGGACTTAATTCTATTAACAGACAGCTTAGGTGGTGACTCATAATAATTTTCTTTATAGAAACTATATTTCCCAAAATTGAACTATCTCGAATGAAATTCAGACTTGCTGGACACCTTTTTTAAAGCTGGGTTTTAAAGTAGGCCACATAATGACTATTGTCACAGATTTTGGCTTGAACTAGCCAATTAGTTTCTATGGAGAGGGTTTTTGAATATGTTTTCCAAGAGGTTCCAATATGAAATAACAAAATACCGAAGTTACTCTGAATTTAAAATTTCAAAATTCAATTGTTTTCAAATAAGCTGGCTACTTAATGTGGATGCTAACTTGCTAGGCATATTTTCAAAGGGAACCATGATATGAGATTACTGTTTCAAGGTGAATTTCAAATTGGTTTTTAGGTATCGGATATTCTTATGTTTTCCATAAGTTCAAATCTTAAATCATGTTCCCCTCTGGCGACCATCTAGGATGAAATGCAGACTTAAATCAAACTTATTTTTTAAAGTGAAACCATCTTAAGACTAAGTCTGGCTCCCATTGGCAATGTAGTTTCAGAGGAGAAGATCTTTGATCGAGTTTCCCGAAGGGTCCAATGCTTAATCATGTTATTTCAAGGTTGGCGCAGACTGGCTTGAAACATATTTCATCTAAGGACTATTGTGACAAAGTTTTGATTGAATTGGCCTTTTGTTTTCAGCTGAAATCTTTGAATGTTTTTTTTTTTTTGTAGGATACAATCTTAAACTTTATTCCCCAATGGCAGCCAATGTGAAATAGATACAGACCTACGAGAAATGTTCTTATGTCGGCAATCTAAGAAATATTGTTACCGAGTTATGCTCTAACTGGCCATGTACTTTCAGATGAACAGATCTTCGAGTATGTTTTCAAAGTGTCCAATTTCAAACTATGCTGCTGGTTGCAATTTTGAATAGGTTTGCCGGTGGTTTGACATATTTTTAACTGAGACCACAAAAGACTGTTGTGATCAAGTTTGGCTTAAATTAACCTTGTAATGTTAGAAATCTATGAATGACTTACCAGACGTGTTTTCAACTAGTCCATCTAAGGACTATTTTTAATAAGTTTGGTCATAAATTGGCCATATAGTTTATCAGTAGATCTTTAATGGGTCTAACCAAAGACATATAGATATATCTGTTACCGGTATTTTGTACGAATTTCTTTTGATCTACAGAGACTGATATTCACAGTATCACTGAACTGGACACTATCACAAATTCATCAGGTCACTGTGAAGGTTTCATGTGCGGGTTGCTATGCTGACTTCATGTTTTGTTACTATTTGTCCTGTTCATACGCGTAATACATTGAATGAAGAATGTATATAAATTATTGAAATAAACAATAGATTAATTGTGCTAAATAGAAATTTCGGCTTATTTCAATTTATCAAAAGAATTCTATTCCATATTCTTGTAAATTACTACGACGTAATGCATCAAGCTCAACCTAACGGGCTCAATTGATACTGGCCATGATAAAGTCTGTATCAAAAGCAAAATGCCCGGGTCCTATATTCCATATATGTCTATAGCCTTACCATAGGGTTCCATGTTAAATTATGCTTCCTGTTGGTTGTAATTTTTTATGGGATGCAGACTTGCTGGATATATTTTTTAAAGGAGACTACATAATGACTATTGTGATGAATTGGACTTGCAGTTTCAGGAGATCTTTGAGTGAAAACATTATGATAGACAGAAGGTATACAATGACAGGAAGACAGACTATAAATGCCAACTGATGGAAAAAGCTCACATTTGCTACATTGATTTTTTCAAAAAAAAGTTTTTGCTGCTCACTTCATAAAACATGAAAGTGAAGAGATGTATTTATCATGTTAGTATCACATGGAGCACAGTTTCATCCCTTATGAAATTCTATGGCCGTCACCATTACATCATTGAAAGATATGATGTGTCAGTGTCCCAAATGAAAAGGGACATTTTCAGCTAAATTGACTTATTCCCAGATATAAGACATAATCAATTTTGACTTCATCCTATACTGACTCACTGACAGTGTGACGGGTGTTGTTAACACAGAGACATATCTCTGGAAATGCTTACCCTTTTTATGAGGTTTCACACTGTTAGCGCCTTGGTTTTTCATGGTGCTTTTTTATTTCCGTGTTTTGTAGCTGTCTAATGTCTTTGTGTTGTGGCTTCAGCAATGTCTCTTTACTTTGATTTGTATAATTGCCAATCTGTTGTTTTGGTAATAAAGAATATGTAATGGGGATTAAAGATTCTTTAAAGGTATCAACACATAGAATATCTAATTACAATGTTCTGTCACAGATGATTAAATTCTCCACCAGTCATATCCTTTAAGGTGGATCGGTGGTATTCCACCATTTTTTTTGTTTCCTCCTTTGATAGGTATTTTTCATTACAGAAATATACAAACATTTTAAAATTTGGACAAATCTTTAAAATACTCAAATAATAGGCCAATTTCTTAATGTCAAGCATTCATTTTAGACGAAAAATTACACTGTAAAATTCTTTGAAGTGGAAATTTTAACAAGGGAGGTAATTTCAAAAAATATTTTACAAAGAAATCACTATGAAAATTTTGTGTTTGTGAAATAATTACATAATAAGGTCCGTGACCCCCATTTTTCTTTTAGTTTTTAGAAAGTTCAATACAGTAGCTAGCAAATTATAAAATTAATCAAAATTCATGGATGTAACTTGAATAATTTTTGAAAAATGATAATTTTCCTTAACAATTCAACTAAAATTACCTATTTTCGGCGCAAGATTGTGAGCTATATGGTCCATGACCCCCAATTTTTTTTTTTTTTTTTTGAAGTTTAATTCTGCAAACTATTGAAAAATTTTGATGGATTTCGTTTAGTCCCCCTAACCACCTGAACTACAACATCTTTGTAATCAAAGTGCTAAAGGCACTGATGGAAAGGTATTTATGACGGCCATGATTAGTGTAGAATTTCTGGTAGTATGAATACTTTGCCCATGATGCAAATGAACATTTTTTGTCATTTATGTTCAAAAACTTCTAATTTGTGCCTTAAGTATGATTGTTCCTTGTTTTGGTAAGAGCTACTCTTGGACAATTACAGGAGAGCCTTATATGTGAGGGTCCATCTACTATGCAATTTTTTGTGGAAAATCTAACATTTTGCTATATACTGACATTTCCTTCCTACTGGTCATTTATACAACCCCATGGGGACTCATGACACTGTTCAGTAGTACATGAGCTGTAATATCCCATCAGAAAATGTTAGTACTGTAAGTAAAAAATGTTACATTTTTTACAAAAAAACCAAAAAAAATGCATCCTAGCATGTGAGGCTCCTACTGTGTCCTGTCAACAAGTACATGTATCTTGAAATTGGATAATAATTACTTGTAATTTTGCCGTCCTTAACTTCATTCCCACAAGCACTTGATTCACTCATTTTGAAACAATGCTCCCTTTTCAAAAAGTGTGCGCTTGTTACAAAATAGCTCCAACAGTATTTAAGTGAGTTGGAGCTATTATTATTTTGTAACATACCCCCTGTTATTGGACTGAGTTTATTGCACAAACAGCATCCTGCAACTGAAAATGTCAGTTGTAAACAATACTTGGCTTCATTTTTTACTAAAATGAAAATTATTCAGTACATGACTGACTTTGCAACATAAGAGCCCACAAACACACACATGTTTACATGCCTATGGTAATACAATTCATCAGGGAGTCAAAAGGAACAGCTTTTATCCTATGGTAATAATAAGACAATTCATCCGGGAGTCAAAAGGAACAGCTCCCATTTAGTAAAGGAAAGACAATTCATCCGGGAGTCAAAAGGAACAGCTTTTATCTTTCCCTTCTCAAAACACCAATAAGTAAATGCCTGGGGTGAACAGAACAGCAATAATAAACAAAATGGCCACATGATTGATAATGATGAAAATTAAAAGAGTTACAAAACAAGGACATTGTTGTATTTTACCGTTTCTTCTTATATTAATTTCATTGAGAGAGGTATTAAACTTCCAATCTGTTGTTACTTTCATTTATACATACAGAGGCTGATGTGAATAACTAGGTAGCCTCAGCTATTCACAATAAAGATGCAAATTACCATACGACCGAATCAACAGCATGTAAGAGTGAAAAATCAATTTATATCAACATTGCCATGAAATATTTAAGCATTCAAATCACTTTTCATTGAAAAATTTCAGCTGATATTCAGTGTTTTTAAGATTTAAATGAAATATTTGCTTTGAAAAAAGGATTCCTTAGGATGTGGATAGTTCGCATGTGTGAGGTTGGCTGCTGTCGGTGATCAAATAATGAAAGGTATTGATAAATACCTTTCCTAACAATGAATCATCTCTTATGTAGCTATTTTTAATTCAAATTACTACCGATCCAAAGTTAAAAGAATGGCATGCATCTACTCATAGTTTTTAAAGTGAGGAGTCTTATTAATGACATTTGTGTCTGGAAGACAGATATGATGCTTCCACAAAATCAGGACATACAGACATCAGATAGACTGACTGATAACCAAATAGACAGGGGTAAAAATGTATGCCCCAAAATTTCAATGTAGAACAATTATTGATATTGAAAGGATACTCATTGATTCTAGTGATCTGGTAACATTTAAGATGTATTTTTAACGTAACAAATAACTTAAAACACAAAGCTTATTAATAAGGTTTCCAGACCTGTCAAAAAATTCCCAAGTCAACCTTCTACTACTAAAATAATTCGTAAAAGTTTCGCAGAACCCAAGTGTCTAGCCTGCTCACTCCACTTTCATTATAATTTGGCCTATATTGACATGTGGTTGCTAAGAATTCTAAGACTGGTCTTTGAGAGTATCAAGAAATTTATCGAAATTGGAATCAAAAATTTTTGAAATTTAACCACTGAAAATATTTGTTTTGACTAAAATTCATCTTTATGGTCGCAGTGTCTCGCCTTCAGGACATTCGACACAGGCGAGACAAAATCTACCAGGAAAATCAGTAAACTAATACATGTCTTATAATTACTGTTTTATTTATAGAGGATTATGGCATATACTTCCCCAAATATAAATTACATTTCAATACAAATGAGTAAAAAATGCATTCTCTATAGTTTCTACATTTAAATGGACAAAGTAATTGCACATATTTGTACATATGCAAGTATCCATGCCGCAGTACTCACAACTAAATTAGCCACATGACAATTAGAAATAACTTACTCAATAACAAGTACACAGTTTTTTATAATATCAATCACATGTTTTATCTTACCCATAAAAAAATAAAGATATATTTCTTGTAGAAGTGATGTCTGTAAATAGTTGGTCAGTATGCATGACATATGTTGAGCCTTTTTTTTTTGTTCACTTATTATTATTATTTTTTTTATTTTTTATTTTGCCATTTTTAACTCCAATCCATTTTGTGTTAATAACTGCAATTTTGGTTTTCAGTAAAAATTCAAGTTTCTTGTTGCAGCAAATACCTTCATTTATCAAAGTCATATTAGGACAATAATATTTTCTATCAAATTTACAAAATTAAATTGTTTAAAATCCTTTGCATTTGTACAGCTACTGGTATAAATTACGAGATATTGAATTGCTTAAAATTCTTCCACAAGTACACTTATAAACTTTTAAATGCAATCCCACTATGTTTTTTCAGAGTTCAAAATAAATTTATGCATGTACAATGCAATATTCACTAATTTGATTGTGAGTTGCAAAACTGTTGACATCAATGTCTGGGTTCAAAGCCTTTTTGGTTAACTGTATGGCCTAATTCAGTAAAAATGAGTTTCTAACTGTAAATTTATATTGGCTTTTCAAGTTATCTATCACGAACAGTATACCATCGCCCCTTATATTGGTTTATTTTGTTGCCATGGAGTTAATACCTTGTGATGAACTATGACGGAGACTTGGTTAGGACACAGAAAAAAATTCATCAGGAAAGATTTTAAGACACTTGTTTAAACTAATACAATTAAATCACAGACTTAATCACAAATTTCAATCTTCATCCTCGTCATCATCGACATCCTCATACTCATCACTATCCTCATCCTCAAATTCATCTTCACTATACTGTTCATCTACATTAAATGAAACCGAATCTTCTATATGTTTGCTGATTATTTCCCTTTGTGAAGTTTTTTGTGACACTGACACGGGTCCTGTTTCATATGTTATCACTTTAGTATCGTCAGCTTCATACACGGCTGTTCTAGTTTCCTGAGATGAGGGTTCTGCACTTTCACTAATATTACCGACCATGAACTCAGACTTACACACTTGGTTCATTATAGCTTCATTTGTATCTTCAAGTTCATCAGCAATTTCTTTCATACAATCATCTAATATTAAATTTGAAACTCTGCAACAGATAAAATACTTTTATGTTTAAATCATTTAACAAACAACAGCTTTTTACTCAATCACATCTTGCATGAATCTGACTAACAATACCAACAATGTTTCTATCACATGTTTTGACCATAGTGATACTCAAATTATTTAATACACTTGGACTAGGGTTAGGTGTAAGTGTACGCACAATAATATCTTTGTGAAAAATGCCGTTACAGGTAAACAACCCATTTCCATATTGTTTAATGTACATTTATGCTACAACCTTTATTTCTTTTCACATTTCTTACATTTTCTTACAGTGCTATGACAATACAAACTGCTAGTTCATAAAGCTATCTACATCGTTTCAGTATAAACTTAGGTGGTTTTACATATAGGTTGTTGTGTTCAACTCTCTTATGTATGCTATTTAATATAAAGCGATGGAGACAAATTGCAAAACTACTGGTTAAGCCTGAACCAAGAGTAATCTTAATGGTGATATGAAGTAATTGATTCATTATAAGTACAGTAAAATCTTGGTTTAATAATCTATTAGTTTATTTTAGCATGTCAAATTTCATTATAGCTTTTCCAATTTTCCTTTTACTTTCTATATTATATTTTTTGACTAAACAAATCAATATTTGAATATATGCATTTGAATAGGAATTTCATCTTTCATGCACAATTTTCCATAATTGTTAAATATCAACCATTATACAAGTCTTAGTTACAAAACAAAAGAAAAGTGTTTGTGGTAGAATAAATTGTCAAACTTACTCCTCAGCCAGCACCCATGGATCAAATCTTCCCAGTGGATGATGCGAAGATTTTTTCAAGTATCTGTCATAAGCTTCTTGACTACTATATATCCCTCGAACAACATCATCTGGAAGTGATATAAAAGAAGGCTGGGCTTGTCTATCAGGCTCCTCCCCCAATAGATCATCAAGCTCTAAGACTCTGTTTTTCACTAATGTCTCTCCTTTACTGCGAGTAAATATAATGGGTCCATCAGAGTGGTCATTTGAAGAAATTCTAAAATGAAAAAGTATTGTTTACAATTCAATATCTCTAATATTATTATAAAGATTTAACATGCCTGTCAATTACTGAAAATTATTGAAGGTCAAAATATTTGACTTGAGCGAAAAAAGAAGTCTCCTTTCCTACTTAAGTTCTGTCATTTTTAACATACAGGCTGTTCATATTATTTATATTTTGCAGAGTAAATATTTAAATGGTACCAAGGTACACATGCTAATTTTTCCCCTATAAATTGTTTTTCCCCTATTTTCTTCAAAATCAATAGAGGCCTTCCTTTGGTCAAGTCAAACATTCAGTATAAACATCATAAAATCTATAATGGCAATCTCAGTTTATCATCTGACATAGAAAATGTTGACAGATAGGTAGACGAACAGACAGACAGGGTATAGGCAGACGAACAGACGGACAGGGTGATTTCTATAGGATGCCAACATTTCATGGTAGGGCCTTTATAAAGTGCCATATTTTCAGACAAGCGTACACACCACAACTTGTAAGATTATATCAGATTTTTGTGTACATTTAGCTGTAATATATATGTCTGATAATATCAAAAATTGTTTTAAAACCAGTATAATCCATTTCATATATATCTGTCAAAATAGGTACAAGTGGAAATAACTTACACAGGTTTTTCCTGTATGACTGGTCCCCTTGACTTTGATATTTCCATCACAGTAGGTGCTATTGGATTGGTAATAACTAAAACACAAACAATCACATTTACTGATTTAATTAGCTGACAGCAAGAGATACCCTTTTGAGATGAAATCTGAATAACGACAAAAAATTACAGTCTGTTTTGGTTATGTTACATGTCTTTGAGCACCCAAAAACCAGTTTACCTATACTACTGACTTTTTCTAAAGCTGGAACAAAGTCTTGGTGTCCAGAATTCCTATCATTGTTTATGTCTACATTGTCTTTTGTGGCTGATTTCTCCTGTGGATTGTGGCCTTTGATCAAAATTTTCAGACATTGTAGGCATTTCATGTTCTCCTTTTTTTTTAATGTAGTCTTATCAATATTGAATTATCTTGTTTTCGTCAGCACTTTACATACTGAAAATAATTCAAATCCAATATATTAATGTAGACCACTTGCTTTTAAAAATACAAGTTGGTCTAGTATATAAGTGAATTTAGTGACACTAAAAATATCTGTTATAGAGGTGGCATAAGAACGAGCTTTAAACTGTACAAAAAAATTGCCAAATGCTCAAATAGCTCACCTTTTGGATTGGGTTTCACTTCTTCAAAATGAACAGCAGCCCATCTACGACGTATATTGTGTGTCTCCATCTACAACATATTTTCATTGTATATTAATAGCTTACTGATTTGCATATAAACATATGACAGCATATCAATCAAGTGATCAATTGATTTTTTTCTTTTCTCAATAGTCTATAGTACAACTGCAGTGACAAACCAGACTTCTAAAAAAACATGATTTAATGATATGGGTTTAAGTATCATATCATACTAAAATTTTCAAATGAAAATGAGAAAATTAATCCAGTTTCGACTTTTAAAGAGAGAAAAATATGATTGAGAGGACCTTTGAATCTGCAACAAGAAATCTTCATATATGATCTCAAGAATTCAGACAGGTAAAACAATCAACACCAAGAAGTATCTGTTCCACAATTTTTTTATATAAGAATTTTCAAGTATTACCTCCATTTGCTCTAATCGTTGATATATATTTTCCAGTGTTGGGTTATCCTGCATGGTAACAGCCTCCCTATGGACTCCATCATCTCTTTCTAGTCGTTGGTATTCCTGGGCAGTATCTTGTAAAACTTCACCAAGTATCATGTTTGTAAGGTCATCACCACTGTCTTCAAACTGTAACATAAAAGGTCAAGGATGTTACAAAACAATAGTTACTTTTACATTATTTAGGAAAGAAGCAATGTTTTGAACATCTTCATATTGAAATCAAAGCAAGGCCGGAGGTCTTCCAACCAACAACAAGTATGCTTTCCGATATTTAGATGCAAGATTAAATTATGTAAATTAGTATGGTGAACAAGATACAACATATTTATATGCTTTAAATTGGATTAAACTAAAGAGGTTAATAAATGTCAAAATATAATTGCTTATTCAACTGCAAAATTGTTTATAGTTAGCTATTGACTGTGATAATTTATAAATTATGTCTAATGTTAGAACAAAACAGTGACTACTAATTAATTATCAAATTCACACAATGAAATCACAATGTTATACCATAACACTAGCAGCTATCACCAGTAAACTTACACTAGCTAACGCTTTATCAGCCAGTTGTCTCCTCTTGGTTTTACTCTTCTCTTCTTGTTGTTGGGCAATCAACTGTAAAATTAGGAAATAAAAATGTTTTGAACGAAATATTCATACCAAATAGGTTCTTAAAAAGAATTATAATGATAAGAGCTGTCGCCGAATGGCAACCAGGTTTACCCCCACTCATTGAACCCTGGTTAAAAAATTCATGTTTTCACTACACTTCGTAACTCAAGTCCAGGTTTCATCAAATAGGAAGTACACATCTGACAGAACTCAAAATAGGAAGTTCCTTACAACTAACTGTATAGATGCTGGGTTCTAATTTAGAAATCAATCCCTCTTATAGAAGCTGAGAAAAATGTGACAAAATTCATGTTTTCAGTTTCACTTCATTTCGTAACTAAGTCCACATTTCGTCAAACAGGAAGTACACATTTAACTGGACTCAAAATAGGACTTTCTTTACAATAAACCATATAGAGGCTTCATACCAATTTTGAAATATATCCCTCTTGTAGAAGCTGAGAAAATGCGATGAAAAATTCATGTTTTCACTACATTTTGTAACTAAGTCCACATTCGTCAAACAGGAAGTGCACATCTGAAGAGACTCAAAAAAGAACAATCCTTACAATCAACCATATAGAGGCTGCATACCAATTATGAAATGAAGCCCTCTTGAAGAAGCTGAGAAAAATGCGACGAAAAATTCATGTTTTCACTACATTTTGTAACTAAGTCCACATTTCCTAATTTCGTCAAATAGGAAGTGCACATCTGATGGAACTCAAAATAGGATATTGCTTAACTAACCATATAGAGGCTGCGTACCAAATTTGAAAGGAATCCTTCTTGTAGAAGCTGAGAAAAATGTGACGAAAAATTCATGTCTTCACATTTTCGGACAAACGGACGGATGGATGGATGGACGGACGGACGACTAGACGGACAAGGTGAGTCCAGTATACCCCACTCTCTATCGAGTGGGGGTATAATTCTTAATTTAATTCATATTGTAATACAAAAAATTCTCTTCAGAGGTTAGAAAAACACTTCGAATAAATATTGAATACATAGTATAGGTAAAACAGTTTTCAGTAAACAATCTTTTTGTTAAATTATTTGATTGTATTTAAATTGATATATTTATTTCAGAATCTTCAACTACCTAACTCTATTTTTTTCTGGAATGGCACCTTTATAAACTAGAAAAACTGAGCAAAGCTCACTAATAATAAATACCCCCCACCCCCAACCCCATTTGATTCCAGAATTTAAAAATCAATCAAATCAAATTCTAAAATAAGAGGTGCACATCTACATTATGTCATAAAGATTGTGTTAAAGTTTCATGAAAATCTATTCAGTGGTCACGGAGGTGTAGAGGATAAGAAATGGGTACCCACTTTTAATGTAATGACCAAGTCCATGTTTTGCTATGGGAAACCCAAAAAATCATTCAAATCAAGTTCTGAAATAGGAGGTGCACATCAGGGATCTGGAAATTTTTGGAACGGATTTCGGTCATTTTTGGGAAGTCAGAACTTTGACGTTTTACCCCCCCCCCCTTTTTCAATGATGCTTATTTTAAGCTATGTTTTCAACGCAATGTATGATTCCTGTCTCCTATTCTGGTGTCTGAGGTTGTGTTAGCACTGCATTAGGTGAATAATTCATGTTTATTATCAGCAGTGATGTCAAAATCCCTTTGTCATCGTCAAAATGTCAAAATCACTTCGATGACAAAACAAAAGTTAACCGGAAATGACACGTGTTGAAATTTCGAACAAAATCGGAAACGGCTGTGAAATGCAATCGCATTAAAATTGGAAAAGCTATTCGAGGCACTAACAGAATTCAGTGGGATTTAAATTTATTTTTATTTACAGCAATGTTAGGATTTTCTGGTTCTTCACATAAGTTTTGTGAACGCGCATGCGCAATGGAAAGTAAGTAGAAACGAAAGTACCGGTCGGAATTAAGTTGAAATTAAAAAGAAAATATCAAGTTTGAAGTAAGATCCTCTGTTTCAAATGCTTCCTTTGCCAATATTTACCCCCTGGGTATTTACCACCCATTGTTATCACCATCACAAGGGTAATTAAATCGTAATTGACAATCAACAAAGGTGTTACCTGTCCTAATCACGTGCTGTTATTCCGATTCAAGGTGATGACATGTTTATTTAATAATTACCTGTTGGCATGTTACATCAAATTTAATTAGCAGTTTGGTGATTAAAGTCAAATTCTTTATGCATTGTCTTGTAGAATGTCCAATATTGTAACATACACTTTTTTTTAATGTCCCAAAAGTTGAAATTCATTTCGGTCAAAAATTGAAAATTTCAGTCATGACTGACAAAAAAGTGGCATTTCCGTATCCCTGGTGCACATCTAAATTATGTCATAAAGACTATGTTAAAGTTTCATGAAAATCTATTCAGGGGTTACGGAGGAGTAGTGGATAAGAGATTGGTACCCACTTGTAACGTAATGGCCAAGTCCATGTTTTGCTATGGGAAACCCCAAAAGTCAATCAAATCAAATTCTGAAATAGGAGGTGCACATCTACATTATGTCATAAAGACTGTGTTACGTTTCATGAAAATGTATTCAGTGGTTACGGAGGAGTGGCGGATAAGAAATGGGTACCCACTTTTAATGTAATGGCTAAGTCCATGTTTTGCTATGAGAAACCCCCAAAATTAATCAAATCAAATTCTAAAATAGGAGGTGCACATCTACATTGTGTCATAAAGACTGTGTTAAAGTTTCATGAAAATCTCTTCAGTGGTTCAGGAGGAGTAGCGGATAAGAGATGGATACCCACTTGTAATGTAATGGCTAAGTCCATGTTTTGCTATGGGAAACCCAAAAATCAATCAAATCAAATGCTGAAATAGGAGGTGCACATCTTTATTATGTCATAAAGACTGTGTTTAAGTTTCATGAAAATCTATTTAGTGGTTCAAGATGATTAGCGGATAAGAGATGGATACCCACTTGTAACGTAATGGCTAAGTAAATGTTTTACTATGGGAATCCCCAAAAATCAATCAAATCAAATTCTGAAATAAGGTACACATCTACATTATGTCATAAAGACTGTTTAAGTTTCATGAAAATCTTTTCAATGGTTCAGGAGTAGTGGATAAGAGATGGGTAACCACTTGTAATGAAATGGCCATGTTTTGCCATGGGAAACCCCAAAAATTAATCAAATCAAATTCTGAAATAGGAGGTGCACATCTACATTATGTCATAAAGACTAGTGTACTGTGTTAAAGTTTCATGAAAATCTTTTCACTGGTTCAGGAGGAGTAGTGGATAAGAGATGGGTACCCTCAGGTGTAACAGACGGACGGACGGACGGACAGAAAGATGGACGGAAGGACGGACGGACAGAAGGACAGACGGACAGACACCCCCATCACCATAAACCCCCCACTTTTCAAGCGGGGGTATGATAAACTTCTGCTCAATTACAAACCTAAAATGTATGTGTTATTACTCCTAGCTTTTTCAAACAACCTAATACATGGTATATATGTTTAATGTTAAACAAATGATTTCTACCTCTGCTTTCTGTAACAATGGCTTTAATCTGGTCTGTATTTTCTTCTCAGCATCTCTGATCATTCTTTCAGACATACTTAAACCTCTGTAATAATACAATAATAATTGTTGTGATGGTTTTAAATGATAGTTGGAGAAATGACATACATGAACATGTTATATCCAATTGGAACAAGATTTAGAAGCCATTTTTTCGCAACTAAATATGTAATTTTATAGAAAGACAGCTATTAGAAACCTAGAACTTTCCCAGGTAATACCATCTATTTACCACTAGTAAGTGTTACTTCAACCATGAATTTTCTGAGGCAAGATTTTGGATGTGTAATGTACACACAAGGGCATACAATATAGTATTATTGAATTAATGGGAATAGTTTTTGCCGACGTATACATGTAGCTTATGTAACAATGGATGACTGTGTTGTTAGAATTCCTGATCTTCAAATTTTATAGCATTCCTAGAGACATTAGGCAAAGAATGAGCTGGATATGTTGAACAACATGTAGAATGAATAATTTGCCAATTGTCAAACAAAAACTTAAAGATGCAGAACAAAAGTGATTTTGTTTGCAATTGTAAGCCTGTGCTATTTTTGTCCAATATCCTCTGATAGATGTAGCATTATCTGGTAATCATTACTTCTGGTTTATTTTTATAAAGTCCGAGAAAGAATCAGAGAAGTTGTTTGCTGGTAACAGTTTGATAGAAAAAAACAAGAATATGTGTCTAACGGACACAATGCCCCGCCTGGCAACTATTTTGAACAATGCTATATTTCGTGATCAGTAAAGCATGAAGTTGTTTGCATGGATATATTTTTATTATATTTTTTTTTAATTATACCCTAATAGGTATTTAATTTAATGGGAGTTTAATGTAATAGCATATATCCTTCACCGAAAAGAAACTTAAACCTATGGATAAACCTCAAACTATCCCCCTTTTTCTGTAATCAGTGAAGCATGAAGTTGGTGGCATGGGTAAATATTTGTTATGTTTTTTGTTTATTTATATCCTAATGTGTATTTACATGTATATAAAGTTTCATAATAAAAGCATACATCTATCACAGAAAAGAAACTTAAACTTGAGGTTAAATATCATACTATCCCCCTTTTTCCATGACCAATGAAGCATGAAGATGGTACTAAGGATTAATTTTTATTATTATTTTTGTTTAATTATATCCTAATGTGTATTTATACAGTTTCATGATAATAGCAAAAATCCTTCACAGAAAAAAAAACTTCAACCTAAGGGTAAACCTCATACTACCCCTTTATTCCATGATCAGTGAAGCATGAAGTTGGTAGCATGGATACATTTTTTATTATGATTTTTGTATAATTATACCCTAATTTGTATTTATTCAAAGTTTCCTGATAATAGCATACATCCTTCACAGAAAAAAACTTAAACCTGAGGGTAAACCTCACTTGGGACAGACGGACGGACAAACAGACGGACGGACAGACCCGAACACTATATGGCCCCCTACTATTGTAGGGGATAAAAGCAAGTCCATACAATACATTTTCGTTCTCACGGGCTTGGATGAACACAACTGTAATTAGAAACTTGTGTGCAGTGATTGTGGGTTAATTTGTGGTGAATTATATCACAAATAATTACCATGAAAGGAGAGAATGTATTTAAAGTTCAGAATCAAACATATTTTAACTCAGTACCTTTCTGGTGATCTTCCCCTTGTTCTTGGTCGACTTTCCTGAAATATATAGAACAAATCTTAGGATCAATGTCTTAGTGGAAGTTAAAGCACAACAAAAAGATATACATGAAATGAACCGTTTGACGTAACCATTTCATAAAATGATTAACAAAAAAAATTATTTATATTTCTGGACCAGTTTAACAGGCTACGCAGACTCTATATGAAAGTGATCCCTTCTGAGGTGTATCAAACACAAAATGGCATATAATTCTGTACCAAACACACTAAAGCAATGGATATTGTATCAGTTGTGCTAATTTTTAAGGTTGTTTGGTAACTTCTGTGTATCTATGTACTTGCATCTACATGAACATGTAGTTTAGATTTCACTTTTAATGGTTGTATGGGTGAAACTGTGAAAAGTGCCAAATCCAGATATAAGGAAAATTTCTTGTTTTGTAAATGAAAACATAATGAAGACAGGTCAAACTCCTGCACCTGATCCAGAAACTTTCATCCATGAGGTTGTTGCTGCTTAATACATCTACATTATATCACTATTCATGTCAAAATATCAAATTCAATTTAATCAACCACTTGAATTTCAAATGATAAAGATGATTTAAAAACCTTTAAAGTACATATGTATGTTATCAAATCTGATATTTATTTATTTTAATGTACAAACATAGAGGGTTGATACGAGGGGGTATGATCCACAAATCCCGAGGAAATAAAGGTCAAATCCTGTATTCCCGAGAAAATAAAATTTTCAATCCGGATTCTCGAAAAATGACAACTCAAATCCCACATCCCGTTAAGCATAAAAATCAAATTCCCGCTGAATAAAATGGCTGATCCTGGCATCCCGTAAAAGGTCCTTTTGCCCCTCAACATAAACAAACAACTTACATGTCCTCCTGGAAAAAGTGTCCTAAAAAGATATAAATAAAAAACATTATTCCTGTATTCAATATTTCAGATATCTTGCTAAATTCATAATAGATTTGTAGGCTATTATGTTAAATGTATTACTTATGATGCATTTTCACTGATATACCTTCAAAAATGAAGGGTGATGGATAATGACACTTAAAAAAGCAAACTCAAGTGACGTTTGGATTGCATCTGGTTTCTTTTTAACCAAGTTTTTAAAAACTGAAAAATCACTTCTTATTAATACTATAGCCGTCACCAAATGGCTGCCAGTTATACCCCCACTCATTGAACACAGAATCAGTATGGCCAGTACTGACATAACATAAATCACCTATCATTTTCTGTTAATTTCTGCTACATGTCAGTTGGTGGTTTACTCTGGTTTTTGTAACATCTTTTTTCCATTTTCTGCTCCTAGAATAAGGCCATACTGGCAGAAACATTGTACTCTTGCCGTTCCTTTCCTTTTCCATGTTGTTTTTATCATTTGTACATTTGGTGTTATTTTTTACCTTTTATTTGTGGCATACTTCACCATTTTTACCTTGTTCATTTATGTTAATTTTTATCATTGCACAACATTTATTTTTTGTGATTCCTATATCCCCAAAACCAAGACTTTGTTTGTGAGGGGGATTGAGATGCATAATACTAATCTGTTGTTGCAATTTTGTCTACAAAAATGTAGGTGAACATGTTTTTCATGATGGAACTTTATAAGGAAGTGATTACATTTCAGAACCAATCATGGTTTCAATCATGGTTTAGAATTATCATTTTACCTTGATTTTTATCTACACCCAAACTGTCCCATCAGCAAATCAATTTATTTATTTTTCATGTGAAAATGTTTGTTTTGTGTGTCAAATAGAATATCACAACCACCACATTACAAGAATAGTAGTATTTTTAAGTCTCAGTCAAGCAGCAGGCTACATATATAGTACAACTGAGGTTTGGAAAATTAATCTATAAAATATATTTACTGTTATATAAATTGGACAAAATAAGAAAGTTTGTATTGCTGTCGTGCATGGAGAACAATGAAATAAGAATAGCCAATAAAACTAAAATCTAAAAAATATATATACAAGAAAGAAAAGGCCCAAATTTTCGGAGTTAACTCCTTTAGCTAGGGTGAAAAAAGAACAGGACATCACCGTGGACCAGAGACACGTCTCACTTGTTGTCTCCACCTAAAACCCTGTAATAAGAACATCAAAGACATGGCCTAAATAGAAAAAATGTTTAACGTTAGGTGTATACATGGAAATTACAAAATCAATAAATAAATAAATACCAAAAAGACAAACAACAGATGATTAGCTAAAATTACAAGAAATTACAAAGCCAATGGTGTGTCCGAAGACAAAATCCAAACTTCGATCTTCTACAAACCCACTGATGCACACTGCTACTTGAACTATACATCTTGTCATCCTAAGTCTTGCAAAGACGCTATACCTAAATCTCAGTTTTTGCGACTTAGGCGTCTATGCAGTGATGACGATGACTTTAAGCAGCAGTGTAGCCTCATGTCATCATTTTTCCATGAGTGTGGCTACCCCAAAACCGTTATTGACCAGGCTTTAGACTCTGTTTCCAGCAAAGACAGAAAACGGGCTCTTGTACCCAAAACTAAGAGAGACCATGACAGGGTCCCTTTGGTTCTGAATTTCCATCCCCATAACGTCGCCATCAGAAACATTTTGCTTAATAAATTTAAGCAAATAGTCCAGAAGGATCCCCTGATGGCTGAAGTGTTTCCTTCCCCTCCCCTCACGGCATACAGAAGGGGTAAAACTAAAAAGGGGTGAGCATTTAGTCAGCAGTGCACTAAAACCAAGAAGAGTTATTGCTGACTATCGGGGAACAAGAGGATGCAAGAGAGCCAGATGTGTTACCTGTCCTTTTGTATTGGAAACTAGTGAAGTCCACGGTCCAGACAATGTATTTACAATTTATAACGGTTTTACCTGTATTACAGAAAATGTAGTGTACGTGATTCTCTGTAAGCTGTGCTCAAAACTATATGTTGGGGAGACTAGCCACCGATTGGGTGATCCTTTTGCTGAACATTTACGTTCTGTAAAAAATAAACTAGACTGCCCAGTCGACAATCATTTTTGTCTTCTACAGGTCACTGTTCTAACTAAAGTGGAAGGAGGTCGTGATCATAGACGTATGCTTGAACAGCAAATCATCCATCGCCTCGATACAGTGCGTCCCAGGGGAATAAATGTAAAACTGAACACCGTAGATTAGATATTATTTTTTGTATTAACTAATCATCCGTTGTTTGTCTTTTTAAGGCAGGTTCTCTGCCTTCTAGCTGTCTGGTAAAGCCATCTTGAAAAAAATCTGTTTCAACCAGACTCTTACATTAAGGAGACTACTTTGTATGAAAAGAATCGGAATGATCCAGACTATCGTTAAAAACGCGTACGGCTTACCAGTTATTCATACGAAGGCACAAAAAATAATCCATTCATGTGGCGATACAGTGTCCATTTCATGATCAACTACATCGTTTTATGTGTTTATTGTATTTATTTTATATCTTTTATGAGATACTTTGCTTTTTTAATCACAGAGCACTTAAACTGACATTCGAAATTCACGATTCGGTTCATTCATAAAAATTTCCTGTGGCACGCAGTTTTTATGAATGGATACATAGTAACTTCTAGTTTCGCTTTTGTAACCAGAGTTGTTAACCCTCCTGGTCTCACCGTGAGGCTACCGGTTTCGGCAGCCGGTCTCACGTCTACCGATATGCCTCTGAAAGCTCCCGATATTAAAATTTTCTCTCAAAAATATTTTTCCGTTACACCGGAAGTAAATATTGGCTGTTCCAATCACACTCTGCGGGGTAAACAAAGGCTGTTCCATTCACATCCCGTCTAACGAATCAGCTGTGTATTAACGACAAAATGGCGTCGCCTCCGCGAAAAGGGTAGATACAATTCAAAATTCCAAAATAAATGGATGAAAGAGATGGACTTTTTGAGCAAGAGTGATAAATATATACACGCAGTGTGTTCTATTGTGTGGCATAACCTTTGCCTTAGTGCACGGAGGATGAAATGACGTTGTTCGCCATAGAGAAACAGAGGGACGACACAAACGTAGTGCTCGACTTCGGACTCAAAATGCTGAAATTCTGTTTACATTATTCACAGTAACTTCAGTGTTTTGTTATTTGTAGCTGAGCACAACCTACCATTCTCAGTAGCTTGCACTGATGAGACATAAGTTGTCGAAATGCCCATATGTAGATAGTAAATTTACAGTGACTTCGTTATTGAGCTATTTAATCATATGCAAAAATAATGAAACTTAAGAACTAGATGACTTGACAGAGGAAGTGACAAAATTGGAAATATCAACATTAATTAAGCCACCGAGTGTTACACTTGTACTCGGGCTTGTACTTTGGAATACTTACATGTACATATACCAACAAAGAGGAGCAAGACAATGAAATGTAAATAAATAGAGCTTTAAATAAATTGCCAACATCCCATATAAAAACTGAAAAGACAACCTAAACCGGGAAGGAAAATTTTGGATTTTAATTCTTGAAAAAATTAAATGTCAAGATTTCAGCAAAACAGTAATAATTGCAGAACTTCTGGAATACCCAGGAACCTGCCTTAACAGCATTCCATGCTTTGATTGTTATTTATTTGTTTATCCATTGACTTTGTAATTTCTTGTAATTTTAGCTAATCATCTGTTGTTTGTCTTTTTGGTATTTATTTATTTATTGATTTTGTAATTTCCACGTATACACCTAACGTTAAACATTTTTTCTATTTAGGCCATGTCTTTGATGTTCTTATTACAGGGTTTTAGTTGGAGACGACAGAAGTGAGACGTGTCTCTGGTCCAAGGTGATGTCCTGTTCTTTTTTCACCCTCGCTAAATCAGTTAACTCTGAAAATTTGGGCCTTTTCTTTCTTGTATATATATTTTTTAGATTTAAGTTTTATTGGCTATTTTTATTTTGTTGTTCTCCATGCACGACAGCAATACAAACTTTCTTATTTTGTCCAATTTATATGACATTAAGCTGTCTCGCAACATATCTTTTTATTTACTGTTATATTTTGGTTTCATGCTATAGTGAAACATACAGAACAGATAAACCTTTGAGGGGAATCACATGCCCTCTAATGGTTATGACTGTCAAGAAAGCACCAAATTTGAAATAACTTACTGAACTATGTCACTTCCATCCAAGTCTAAATATCTTTGTGAATTACGGGGACTTTGTGACCTTGTCCTTCTGGGATGGTCTTTGGGTTTACCACTTGGTATCCAAGGTTCCATTCCAGAGTAACTTCTGCAAAAATAAATAATAAAATTTACAGATACAATGTATAATATATGTTAGTCAAAACAAGTTGATACAAATATTTTACAGCCAGTTCCAATCCAAAGATATCCTGTAAATTATAAACATTTGACAAAATCATTTCAAAGCTAGTTTCAGATGCATCTGATCTCACCCATGGGTCCCTGTTGTTCATCTTTGTATGTGTGTGTGTCTTCATTTTTCTATACTGCGCCATACTCATGTTATGTCTTTGTTTTTCTAATATTGCCATTATCCTTGGATTATTTGTTTTAGACTGATGGTTCAGTTCTCACTTACTTCTGGAATTTTCTTATAGTTTATATTTTTTACAAGAGTGTCAGTGAACTGACAGCTACTTTCCTAACAAGAGCTGTTGCCGAATGGTGTCCAATTATACCCCTGCTCATTGTACCCTGAATCATAGAGGGAAAGTGCAAATTCAAGTGTGTGTGTGAACCCAACACAGAAGTGAACATCAAAATTACATCAAAATTGACTAAGTCAGTAAACAGGAAGTAGTGTCTCGATTGGTCTGAAAACGAATCCCACAATATGGCATGATTATACAAAGCCTGTGACAAAATTTCAAAGCTGTATAATATAACACTACAGAGAAAACTTTTACGAAAAATTACTGTATAATGCTGCAAGTGTCAAATATTGACTAAGTCGGTTAACAGAAAGCAGTATCCCGATTGGTCTGAAAACACATCCCACAATACGGCATGACTATACATAGCTTGTGACAAAATTTCAGACAAAAAATTACCGTATTTTCCGGTAAATAAGCCGCTATTTTTTTCCTTCCACGGCGGCCCCGCGGCTTATACAGAGGTGCGGCTAATGTATGACAAAAGCAAGTCACAGAGCCTGTCGTCAGACATTTTTTCTTGTTGTTGAAAGCAGTGAAAACAACCAATTGACATGTGTTTTGTTCATATTTTGTGTATATTTCATCAATAAAAATATTGTTGTGTACACTCAATAAAATGAATGGAGATCGTATTTGTTGTTTATTTATTCCCATGTCCGTGAGGCCATGTTGTTTTTTTGTTTACATGAAGATAACCGTAGAGGGACTCCAAATTAGAGATAACGTAGAATTCTTTAATGGTCAAAAATGTTTTTAAATTGGTCAAGTTCCCTTTCTTTATTAATATAAAGACATCTATGCTTTCTATCCATTGACATTGTAATTTTCTATCAACGTGCAGAATAGGTGTTTGGATCAATCCAGAGGCATTCCAAATAAATTGGCAATGGTAAAGTGTTGATCTTGCACCTACAGCCAACAAGAAATCGACGTAAAATAGTCCATAAATATTTATTTAGCTTTTTGTTTACCAACAAGGAAGGAAATGTACATTAAATTTACTATAAAAATGAAATTTAATCAGTTTATAATAATTTAATATGATGTAGAAATAAATTATCCCAACATAGGCATGAAAAAATTCTTTCTAAGAGATATAATATAATCTTGACAAAGAATAGTCTTAATGCGTTTTTTTAATATATCCCATCGTAATCCTGCATTTTTGACAACAATTTAGTAGCTTTGTGCCTCATTTTCAATGTTTGACAATCCCAACAACAATACACAGTACTTTCAGCACTTTTATATAATTTTTATATAATTTATTATTTATCTCCCTTTGCCTTAAAATTTCATTTGGGAATTCCTTGCTTCCAAGCTTACCTGCACTATTGGCCAGATAAATTATTGCCTTTATCTTTTCTAACAATCTAAATAGATGGTTTACTCAACATTTTTTGGAGAAATATGCTGCACAGAACGTAAATCATATCATATTAAAAATGGGATTCCCCAGATCATGTCATGTACGTGTTCATCACAAACACAAATAGATTAGACATGAGAATATTTCAAATCTCCTTAATTAACCAATCTCCATAATTAACCAATATCACATTGATTGTTATACCCATCGATGCTTAGTTTCATAAATAAATACTGGTACAATAATAAAGTGTTTAAATATAGCGTATAGCGTTCATCCCGTAATGGGCCTCACAACTTTCTTGTCTATAAATATTGTATGAATAAATTATGCGACGTTGATATTCAATGACAAGGTCAAGAATGTAACGGGTTGTTATATTTTATAATTCTCTAATTCTGGCACCGGGAATATATTATATTAGAGAATTTTATTAGAAAAGGCATCTTTAAAAACTGATTATTAAACTGATTTACAATCAAAATTAACAATGCCCCCAGGTACAAAGTGACACCTGGCAATCAGCTGATTACAAGGTCACGGCTTGGTTAACATGGCGTGGGCTTCACCAGAAAACAAACAGAAGTTGTAAATTGATTTCTTTCTAATTTTCCTTGATGATTTTAATTATCATTGCATTAAAAACAGTTCAGGGGTTGTAAAAACTTTTATGGCTTGATAAAACAACAACAACTATGGGATTAAACACAAACTGTCCATTGTCATGAAAGATGAAGGGAGACGGCTTCAATTCACGAACCAATTAGACAGTTTACAGAGTAAACACACATTTTATTTATTATTTTTTTCACATTTTATTATAATAAATATCTTCATCTGTATATATCTGAAACAAAAAACAGAATAACCAATTAATCTTCTACCTATTGCTCATGCATAGACTTGTCAACATGACGATTTCGTTCATCTTACAAGCCGCGGCTTTTCCAATGATGCTGCCTGTCTAAGAAAAAAACATATTTTAGCCCTAAAAAGTGGCCCTGCGGCTAATAGACCCGTGCGGCCCTATGTCCGGAAATCACGGTATGCAATACACTGTCACAGGTAAACAAATGTTATTTTCATCTTTGACAAATTACTGCACGACAGGTTCGTTGATCCCAGACGCAATACAAAAAACGAGTAATTGGATAAACATGCATATTGTTTTCAATTTAATAAAACAACACTGTATTCAACTCAAGAAAATGAAGAAATATAACTTAAATACACAATGTATACGATTTTGAAAGAAACTTGTGCACTATATTTTATCCGAAGCACGAAGATCATCTTTTAGAGCTGTTAATAGGCTTGAAGACTCACGTGATTTTTTTTCTTGTCATATTAACATCTCTCCAGCCATTTCATGGCTTCGAGATAAAAATTGTGCCCCAATTGTTGAAAACGAAATTCACATGCAGCTTCAATTAACATATACTAATTGTGAAATCAAATTTTCCATGGAACATTTTGTGATATTTCTCTGTGAAAGTCAAGGCTGCATGTGGTTTTGCGAGTTATTTCAGGGCGTTAAGAGGGGAAAAGTATCAAACCCTTGTAAAAAGGTGAGATAGTCTTAGTTCAGACTAAGATATGTTTTGTTCATCCCTCGCCAAGCCTTGAGATGAATATGACATCTTAGTCTCCAGGTTTGAGATCAGCCTATCTCTCCTTTTTCCTCGGGATAGATACTATAATTGTCATAGCATGATGGAATGACAATATGAAAGACAAGGGTAAATTTATATTATGTCGCCATCTTTTTAAACCTCAACAATTAACTAAATGTATAAAAAAAAATTTCATCTTTAATATGCATATTAGAAATGTATTTGTGTGTGTGTGTTTTTTTCTTTGTTATTGTTTTCATACACTATTTTCTTTTTATTAATTATAATTTTTTTTGGTTATCTCTATCTGTGCTCAATTCACAGATTCATGTCTGAAAAGGGAGAAGGGGAGGGAAACAATTGGGGCGAAAACTCTATTACAGAGCTGTTTACCCCTCATAGCTGGCATCCGTATCCCAGCAGTAATGTTTCCGTGATCATCCGTATTTTGAGAATATCTTCCCGTATTTCAAATGACGAGAGAAACGAAGCTATTTTTTATGCGAATAAAGCCTCTACGTTTGACTAAGCAATTAAAATGATGGCCTAAATGAACCTATTAGTCTTTATATTCTGATGACATTAACAAATTTTATCATTTTAGCTTTGGAGTTCATATCGTCAATTTAATCACCAACTTTTTTCTCTGTATCATTGTGTTGGTTGTTTATTAGAGTTATACGTCAAGTGAGCATTATTTCAGCTAAAGCAGGACGACATAGAGTGAATGAATTCACAGTCATAAGTGAAAGATGAAAGATATAAAAGAGAAACGGACAACCGGGGTAACAAATTTTTAGTGCCTTTGGAAAATTGGAAAAATGGATAGGGCAGGAAACTTAGCTTTCTATACGACCTCCACAAAGTCGGATCTCGTACGACAAGTAAAAAAAGGGTTCTTAAAACTACATGGGGCTTTGGGTTTCTCAACAGTTTGTCTTCAATGATTTGTGACCATAATTTGAATTATGACCCAAATATTTCACTACAAATGGAAAACGGGAATGGGTTGAAAATTTAGCCTTTTAAACAATCCCTAGTGAGTATTTTTTTTTTCCTGTGTGAAATATGGAAGGAGACTATATTGCATGGAACGTGTGTTGCATCACACAGTATGTCGGCAATGGTTCGCAATTTAGGTTAACCGGGTCAACACAAATTACCCTTTCTCGGAAATAGGTCTGATTTATTTCATGGGTATTTTGTTATTTATGAGTAAACCGTATATTTGTAGTGTGAATCCGTAGTGCGTATTTTTACTTGAAAATCCGTAGAAAATACGGAAAATCTGTAGTGGTAAACACCTCTGCTATTATTTTGATTTTTACTTTATTGAAAAAAATTGGGTAAAATGACCACATAAACAACCAATACCTTACACCTAATATGATTTAATTACCAAATTCAAGTATCTTGGTCATTAGAAGTGTTGTTAGCACAATGTAATGTGGATGTAATGCTTTTGAAATTTTATTTACTCATTTTTTTTTCCAATGATCTATGGCAGACACTAGTAAGTATACATGAGCATTGTCAAACACATTTCTTTATTATCAATATACTGTGTATTGTAACCCATTTCCCTTATTAATCTTATAGCTGATCGACTTTCACAATAAATTGTGATTATTGTTTTATTTTGGAATTTTTCAGCTGTTGCGTAATTTCAGATCTCCAGGCCATCATGGTAAAAACAAATTTTATTCTCCGGAGACAATCTGCTATATAATTATGTCATACCAAAGATTGATAATTTCTGTTTGTATTCAAATCGTGACTACTTAAAATCCTGTACCGCACAACATTGGCAGAAAAAAGTGACAATTGCTTTTCGATTTCATGAGTTTATACAAATTCCAATGGTACAAATTTTATGAAAATCAGAACATATAAATGAATTCTAGGCAATGGAAGACTCTTGACAGTCATTAAAATTTTCCTGATAAAGTTTTAGGAGAGAATTCAATTACTGTGCAACTGATTTACATTTTCTCAAGCTGCAAGCATTTCACAAATTTCTAGCCATCGGCTTTTTCTTTTACATATCTTTTTTGTTTATTTCTAGTCTCCCAAATCAGTAAAATCAAAATTTCATGCTTCAAAAGGGGAAAAGATGCAAATACAATATGCACAACTAGACCATGTTAAAAACATGTCCTGAAAGTTAGGTTTGAATTTGATTTATGGTTTTGAATGAGTTACAATCTAAGACGACACACGACCAAAACACAAGACAAACAGATTTTTATTCCTGCATGTCCACTCTGCTTGAAGCAATGTACATAAAATAATATGTCCCTTATATTCTTTTTCCATTATCACATCTTCAAATCCAGGTTCAACACTTTTTCCAGCTAAATTTACAACAAATACATAGAGAATTCTGACATGATTTTTGAAAAACTTCACATAAAAAACAACGAAATCCCATTGTTGTTTATATTTGACTTTTAGTTGTGTTTTTGTAATGGATTTATCTGTTGGACTGAGTACTAGGATTGAAGCTATTTCAGTCATTGTTTATGTTTATATTTGACTTTAAGTTGTGTTTTTGTAATGGATTTTTCTGTTGGACTGAGTACTAGGATTGAAGCTTTTTCAGTCATTGTTTATGTTTATATTTGACTTTTAGTTGTGTTTTTGTAATGGATTTATCTGTTGGACTGAGTACTAGGATTGAAGCTATTTCAGTCATGGTTTATGTTTATATTTGACTTTTAGTTGTGTTTTTGTAATGGATTTTTCTGTTGGACTGAGTACTGGGATTGAAGCTTTTTCAGTCATTGTTTGTGTTTATATTTTAACTTTTAGTTGTGTTTTTGTAATGGATTTTTCGGTTGGACTGAGTACTGGGATTGAAGCTTTTTCAGTCATTGTTTATGTTTATATTTGACTTTAAGTTGTGTTTTTGTAATGGATTTTTCTGTTGGACTGAGTACTGGGATTGAAGCTTTTTCAGTCATTGTTTGTGTT
>MJUU01022948.1:27574-44779 GCA_002080025.1 Modiolus philippinarum
GATTGAAGCTTTTTCAGTCATTGTTTGTGTTTATATTTGACTTTAAGTTGTGTTTTTGTAATGGATTTTTTCTGTTGGACTGAGTACTGGGATTAAAGCTTTTTCAGTCATTGTTTTGTGTTTATATTTGACTTTTATTTGTGTTTTTGTAATGGATTTTTCTGTTGGACTGAGTACTAGGATTGAAGCTTTTTCAGTCATTGTTTATGTTTACATTTGACTTTTAGTTGTGTTTTTGTAATGGATTTATCTGTTGGACTGAGTACTAGGATTGAAGCTTTTTCAGTCATTGTTTATGTTTATATTTGACTTTTAATTGTGTTTTTGTAATGGATTTTTCTGTTGGACTGAGTACTAGGATTGAAGCTTTTTCAGTCATTGTTTGTGTTTATATTTGACTTTTAGTTGTGTTTTTGTAATGGATTTTTCTGTTGGCCTGAGTACTGGGATTGAAGCTTTTTCAGTCATTTTTTATGTTTATATTTGACTTTTAGTTGTGTTTTTGTAATGGATTTTTCTGTTGGACTGAGTACTAGGATTGAAGCTTTTTCAGTCATTGTTAGTGTTTATATTTGACTTTTAGTTGTGTTTTTGAAATGGATTTTTCTGTTGGACTGAGTACTGGGATTGAAGCTTTTTCAGTCATTGTTTATGTTTATATTTGACTTTTAGTTGTGTTTTTGTAATGGATTTTTCTGTAGGACTGAGTACTGGGATTGAAGCATTTTCAGTCATTGTTTGTGCTTCCTGTTTTCCTTTTCTTTCTTAATACAGATATTTCTCCTTGTTCAATATTCTAGAGAGATATATTTAAAATATCTATGACTTGAAAAATTCACCTGTCACCATATGATTTAGGCAACTGTTTCATATAGATTACATAAGATGGTTACACAATTGGAAAAGAAAACATATCTGGGAAAGTGGAAAAATATTACATTTGATAATTGTCAAATAATTATGATGTCAGATGAAAAGGTTGTGAAAAGAAAATCCAGCCTCCTCAGCATCCAACTCATGTTTCAATGGTTGAGTTTGTATGCACACTTACATTTTCCCTGTATCAGCCTTCCGACACCCATATACCTCTCCAAAACCACCTCTGCCAATTATTCTATGTACACTAAAATCATTCATGGTTAACTGTAAAAGAAACAAATGGATCACTGTTAACAATATAATAAAAATTTATAAAATCTAAATTAAGGAAAAAGAACATATCTATCCTTTTTTGAATAATTGTTTTAGTTTCTCCTGAGTGATGAAAGCCTTCACAGCTTACCTTATGCAAACTCTAACCGATCACTACAATTTTCTTATGTTCCTAATAAAATTGCAACTTTCAGTGAGCAGATCTAGATTTGAGCACCTTGGCCATTCTAGATGTGGTATATTTTCAGACTTCCAAGCAACTTTGTTAAGATGTATTTTTAGGCATTCATAGGATATCTGGTATTTCTGTGATCATGTAGCATTTTACATAACTTTTGACAATTTTTTAAAAACATTGCATATTACTGAATTCCTGGAAATTTTTCCAAAAATTAAGATTCACAGAATTTCTTGGAACTCTACAATTATGTGTCATTTGTTTGCTATGAAAACAGAATTTACTTTGGCCACCATAAAAGTAAGTCTTCTATACAATCTTGGTTTAGGCCACATTAAGTTTATTGGTAGATTCTCATCCACATATGCCCCATTTTTTTATTTCTAAAACTTCAATTTCAGTTTTGCTTTTGTTTTGATTTGTTTTATTTTCCTAGGATGATTTCAAATTTTTGCTGTGTGTAGTTTTTTCAGGTCTTTTGAATTTCAGTTCTACAGGAGCTTTGATTATTAGTAGTCTCAAGCCTACCAAGGTAAATTTACTGACAAAATATTATTCCCCTAACTGCTCTGGTATCTATATACATGTATATTCAGATATGTCCTTAACCCTTTCCATGCTGATGATGCCTTGAGGCATCCTGGACCCTGTGGTTACTTTAATGTACCTCATGGCATTCCATGCATCCATTGGAAAACTGAAGTTCTTCAGGCATAAATGACAAATGGGCACTGTGGCTAAACAAATAAACTTTAAAGAGCAAAGAATCTAAACTATCAGAATTGCAGGACACTGCTTTATAGGAGCCATGGAAATCTAACAGTTGCAAAAAGCGAGATTTTGGTCAGGGGTGGGCTGTGATAGATGCCCCTCACTTAAAAACCTGCAGCAAAATTTTCAACTTCTTGAAAGTTCTAAAAATGTCCCAGACTACAAGGATTTTTTATTATTTGAAATTCTGACATCAAATTGAATGCAAAAATTTCTGGAAACTTGAATGAGAAAGGTTATTCAGTATCATTGTTCAACTCATTTGAACCCCAAATGTTGCTTTGTTTATTTCAAAATGAATGAAAAGATGTAACAGTTTCCATCAAATGTGATTGGCAGCATCAGATGAAAATAAGATATCTATATATACATGTGTGACTGACAGCACTTCAAGATACAGTTAGAGAATCAAAATATAATCTATAAGTATCAAAAACAAAGTCAAACTTGTGTTACCGACCAAAGAAAACAATGAAATAAGTGCATGAGTTTCATCATGTTATAACTTACAATTCAATTTCATCAAATCTTCAATATACAATTTGAAAGGAAATATTCATCATGTCCTCAACTAGGAGGACTACAAGCATATAACCACTCCAATCTCCTTCTGAAAACATCATAATCTTTTGTCGTAAGTTTTTGTGGATAAGAAAGTACAGTTGAACTTCAATAAATCAATCTGCAATAATTTGAACCCCATGGATGTCTCGAACCCTTTTACTGGACCCTAGATGAATTTAAACACTATTTGACCACAATAGCTTAAACACCTCTCAAGCTGGAATTGCTTTCAGTGGTGTCTAAGGTGTTCCAGCAATCGAAATTCGACTATTCATAAAAGAGGCAAGACATAATTTCAGGAATGATGAATGAAGAGATGGACCCTCCACCAACTATACTAGGTGTGTGATAGGTGATTACATAGGCTACAATAATGTAGTACATCTTTCTGTTTAGTATAAAATATCTTAGGATATAATGAAGATTAAGACAGAGACATGGATAAGGTCATTACTGTATACCAAAGTCATACATGTATATCATTTTTGGTACATTAACAAGAAATAAACTGCAAATTTGGATTGGGGCAAATTCTGCTGAACTGATATACACTGGCTCATTGTTAACTTGGGAGAGGATACTAAAGCATATTAGTATTGCAGTAAAATATTTTCAAGCATTCTACAGAGTAAACTTCTGCAATAACTATTATTAAGATTATATAGTTCTGAAAAGGATATTGGTCTGTAAGCTATATTCCCTGAGCCTTCTTAAAGGATATAAATATGAACCTGTGTCGGAAGTCAAGAACTCCAAATAAAATGTAGTATCTACATGTTTCTTATGTCTACTTTTAGAAATGGAATAGAATTCCAGACCTCTAAAGAGAGAGTTTAAAATTCAAAGTATGGAATTCCAACTTCATTTTTCTAACCCAAATTGGCAATTCAAATTCGAAATTCCAAAAACTTAAGCGTACACCAAAACAGGTTGATTGGTCAAGAATAATAATGTAACATCATTTACTCTTACTATTCCCCCTGAATTTTAATGAACGACATTTGTGTAACAGGACTGAGATTAAATAAGGGATAATATCTATATGTGTAATACACAATTATACAACTTTTTACTTACCAAGTCATTCTAAATATACCAAATAACTATACTCAAAATTAGCTCAATGAAAATATCTCAAGCTTTATTGTGGAATAGAAAATTTCTGTTAAATGAAATTGGATTCCTTTTAAATCTGTAGAAATATTTCTGACATTAATACAGTGGAACTTTGATGGCTGAAACACCAAAGGGACCAATGAAAAAAGTTGTAGCTACAGGTGTGTTTGAGCTATCAAGGTAAAACTATGTTCAAATTTGAACGAAAGGACCAAAAATTGTGATGCAGCCATCCGTGGCTTTCATGTTGTTGCAGTTCGAACCATCAAAGTTCAACTGTATATTGTCTTTGACCTATTTTCCAATTTAAGGCCAAACTAGCTTTCCTCCCTGGCCATAAACCTTGCTCTGTCCTAACCAACTTTGTTTTTCATGTATAAAGACCCATAAGTCAAACTCAACAGCCACTCCCCTCTCTTTGCTTTAAATTATCCTTTACTTTCCCTTTCTAAGGCCCAAACAATGGGCACCACTCAATATTAAAGTTTTGAATCCAACACCAATTTTACGATTTTTTTTAATATACAAAATGCCTTAAAAATCATTAACTGTCATCATGAAACAGCTGAATTTCAGCAAAATAGAAATAGTACAAATATCTTGAATAAATTGCAATTTAACTGGCACAGAGTATTAAAGAGTACAAGTGCTTTAACAGACAGTAAAATTTCCGATCCTTGGTGTCAAGTATCAGCTGAATTCTCAAAAGATTACGTGTTAACATAAGATTTAAAATGTGAGAAACCGTTATGAAGAACTTAATATTGATTGTACTGGAGAAAGGATTATGTGAAAATGTTGCAGATATTACATTTTCTTATAAGTTAAACAATTAGGAAATCAATTTTGTTCAAACATCATAACTTACAAGACAAAAAAGTTTACATTGCATATTGATTAAAATTTCCCTTCAGAAAAAGATATCCGTCTTAGGTGTTTTATAACTTAGAGTTTGTGTAACATCTTCATGATGCCGAGGAAAAAATCAATTGATCCAATTACTTGTCTAGCACGATTCAATGAGGGTCATTTGTATTCCAGTTAAGACAGAATACATGTGGCAAGTGCTTGACTTTTGTTTGACAATCCTTCCAAACAATTGTAGATCTATTTACTATAGATAGTATTTCATGTTTCTGTATGGAAATGATAGATTAACACATGCTGGGAAAATCTAGAGAGACAAAAGCTACAAAGACTCAAGGTTAGGGTTACCTTGAAGCTTTACATGTAAAGAATCATAGTGGGAAACCAACTTTTGAATATGATCCGACATTAAATATAGGTGTGAATCAATCAATGACAGTACATTTGTACCAGTGTGTCCACAATTCAGCTTACAGTTTAAGGGTTTCTTAAGTCTTGTGATCCAATTTTGATCTTTCAATTTGTTCAAGGATCACTTGTACGAGTTCTTTAATACGGTTATATGACTGGAAAAATAAGGCAGTTGCACTTTTCTATCTATGTTCAAAAGAGTGGGGGTTAATGCTTAAGCCAACTTTACATACACAAAATGAGCAACTAACTCTCGGTGTAATGTTTCTACCGATCTATTCAGTAACTCTTTGTGGTATCCCCAACTCCTCTTTACTGCTATACATACTTGCCATCTTTCCCTATTTGTGGGGTCTGAGAACAATCACTGTATCCTACCTTGACAAAAGATTCATTGGCTTATTGTGTAATGATTGCAATGTTGTGAAGATACTGACCCCATTTTATAGGTTTTTTTTTTCTGGAATGCTTTGAATTGTCTCACACATCAAAATCCTTTGAGCATTTTAAAGTTAGAAAATATGGCCTTAGCCAAATTGTAAGGGATTCTACCTTCATAGTAAGGATGTTTTATCAGAGCACAAAATTAAACAAAATATATACATCTTTTTTAAAATTCAACAGAAGTCATGATTACAATCATATGTCTAGCATTGATAATTTTTTTAAAGAAATTCCTAGACAGCAACTTAAACATCAATCAATCTAACTGAAAATTTATTTATTTCTTAATCAACTATCTCATCTTTAATTTCTAGCCCTAAAAACTGTTGCACTTAGTAATGACTTTCTAATTCTTTACAGTTAACTATCACCGATTAATTTATAAATAGAAATTTAGAGAATATAATCTGACGATTTCGCTATGATAAGGTATTTTTCAAAGTTATCAGACTTTCAATAAAATCAGTTCATTTCACATTTGAGAGAAAATCACTGATACATATGTATCCAGTGGGTTAATTGAACATATTTCAGCAGAAACCATGATATGAAAGTCAGTGATACTAATGAGAAAGAAGCTGATCAAATGTGAATGCACATCCAGGGAAATCAAAACTACCATTTGATAAATGCGCCTGTCTATTTCAGGGCTATTCCATTAAAATGAATGTAGGAGAGAAGAAAGGAAAAATGACTTCAAAAGTACCCCAGCAACCAACAAAAGGTTTTTTTTATAATCATTTTTCTGCATTACTCTAATGGGAACATGCTTAGAATGACACAGGACCCATGTTTGATCATAAAACTTCCCTTCGTACCCCCCCTCCATTTTATTTACAAAGCCTTTAGTAGCAATGGCAAGTAATCCATCCTTTTAAAATGATATTTTTAGCAGCAACCTTAGCGAAAACATTTTTTTTCTGTGTTAGTCAATGGACTGCACAAATTTTAGATTTCTGTTACATTGGTATTTGGGACTGCAACAAACTTTATAAAACAGACCTGGTCCATTATTGGAAGTGAGGACTGACTGGACCAACAAATTTAAAGAACTCTGTAGCAGAACTTGTTGGACAAAAAAAACAAATTTCAGTTGAAGGGAAATCTAGTGTAGTTTAAAGGAGATCTGGTGTGCATACTCAACAAGACATTAACTTTTAATTGATATTCACTTGATGCATAATATGTCCTTTAATTGTAGCAATTATGCGGCAAGAACCTTCAGAAGTCACTAAAAAAATCGACACTTTGGTGGTCCCTAGACTGCTGTGCTTTAAGTATTGATCTGAGGAGCGAAAGATAAGACACATCTATTTTAATAATAATGTGAAGAAATGGTTTTAACAGCAATTCATAACCATACATATACAGTATTCCTGTATTGTCAGGAGTAAAACCTTGGAAAATAGTTATAAATCATGCAATAAAGCTGATTTGTAGTGAGACTAATTACTACTAAGTCTGATTCACACCTGTGTACAGTAACCACCTACCTGTATGTTTAATTCTAAATTTTTCCATTGACAAAATCTGGTATATTTTTCACTGAAATAGAGAAAAATACAAATAATTATAAATTTCTGGATATTTAACAATCTTTTATTAAAGAATATAATGCTTTTTTCAGGCAAGCAAGTGTTAAATTCTGTTATCAACATCATAATGACAGCAGCTTAGGCTATAGCACATAGAAAATCTAAGATAATTATTCAACATTCAGAAACACTAAAGACATGCAGGCAGGCAAATTTCAAACAAAAATCAGCAGTTCCAACTGACTCATGTTGAATTGTAATTTGGAAACACATCTTCAATGGCCTTAAAGGGTATGTAAGTCTCGTCATGTGACATTGAATTACCGGTAAAATTTGAAACGTTTCCCGTTATAACACGATGTTTAAACATTGTGGTGTCCATAAATTTGTTTTCAACATGCATTTCTGTTTAAAATGCTACCCAGAATTTTCAAAATTGAACGAGACGTACAGACCCTATTTCATTACTTATTTTCATAAGGCCATTAACTTATTTTATTCTTTTATTTACATGATATTTAATGATACTATATTATAGTAATCAGCTTTTCTTCATTTCCCACAAAATAAATTGCTATAATTAGTCAACAATATAAAGAATTCCATAATCGATATTCTAAATCTATAATCAAACTTTTTAAGAATAGTAGTTAAGGACTCCACCTACTAAGTCTCTTACAAAATAAACAAACCCACACCCACAAATAATCCTGAGCTACGAACACATCAATTTATAATGAACTGTACTTATACAGAAATACATTTCATTTACTTCTACAGATAAATGCATTAAAGTCCTCATCTGATCTGGCAATTAATAGCAGCTGAAACAGGCAAGCATTTTTGGCATTGTCTGTCAAAAAGACAATGCTCAATGTATTTACAATTTCCATTCAATGATTTAGACGAATAATCAAACATTCGAATGGATGTTTTCTTGGAAATACCGGTATCTATAAATTTAAAGTGTGCTATTTACCGGTAAGGCAACATAACTAAATAAATTAGGCACTAGTCGCCTGGCAAGTCTGCCAAGTATAATGGCAATATTTACAAATTCAATAAGTATTTTTTATTGAGCAGATAATTGTTTTGCAATAGTCATAAACAAGAGCTGTTGCCGAATGGCAGCCAAAGATACCAAAGCTCATTGAACCCTGAATCGATATGGTAAGTTCAAAATTAAGTTGGTGTGGACACAATACAGGTGTGGACAGAGTACAGGTGTGGACAGAGTACAAGTGTGGACACAATGATATAATCTCCAAGAAAAAACTTTTCCCAAGGGTTCCAATGAAAACACTCTGTCTAAATCAGACAAATATAAAATTCACCTTTTTTCAGCCTATTTGACATTTTACACATCTACATATAGTGTTCTTAATTTGTGTAAAGTTTCATTAAATTCCTTCAAGTGGTTTAAAAGGAGTTGCGCTTACGAGGTAACCCATACATGGGGAATCAACGAAAAGTCAAAGTCCAATTATCTCCCCTTCCTGTTTTTGGACAATGGTTATATTCCTTCATGCACATCTCCATATAGTGTCCTTCCTTTGTGTAAAGTTTCATCAAAATCCTTCCCGTGGTTTAAGAGTTGTGCTTATGAGGTAACTCATAAGAAGGAATCAACGAAAAGTCAAATTCGAATTATCTCCCCTTCGTGGTTTCGGACAATAATTATATTCCTTCATGCACATCTCCATATAGTGTCCTTCCTTTTTGTAAAGTTTCATCAAAATCCTTCAAGTGGTTTAAGAGAAGTGTGGACAGACAGACGGACAGATGGACAGACAGACAGACAGGGTGATTCCTATACACCCCCAAACTTTGTTTGCAGGAGGTATAATTAGGTACATGGGTTCTATGTTAAGTAATGTTAAGTAATCACTCACTCAGCTGTCAAGTATTATGGCAATATTCTAAAATTTGGTACATGTGTACTATTTAAGTCAATCACTAACTCAACTGGCAAGTATTACGACAATATTCAGAAATTTAGTACATGTGTACTATTTAAGGCAATAAGTAACTCATCTGGCAAGTCATAAATAGCGTACATGTGTATCACTCTCTCATCTCAAAAATATTATTGCAATATTCATAAATTTGGTACATATGTACTATTTAAGGCAATCTCTCCCTAATCTGGCAAGTATATGGCAATATTCATAAATTTTATGCATTTACATGAGTATTATTTAAGACAATTGCATACCTGACAACTCTCCCCTTTAAAGGTGAGACTCCCTCTTAGAAGCATAATCTCCCCCTTGGAATGGATCTCCCTCAAGAAAGATCAAAATCTCTCCCATATGCTGCTTTTTCTCCCACTAAACCTCCCTCATAGACAAAATAGGGTCATTTTTTAACAGTATTCCCAAATTTGTTTTACTTTCTCGACACAATTATGAACTATGATGCATAATTTTAAATCATGGTAGAATTTTGATTTTAAAAATTGATCTAACATAAATGATTTCTTATATTCCATATTCTTTTTTCTTCATTTATAAATGCAAGTTTTTGTTGAAAAAAGGTCGTTACGTCAAATCTCCCCCTTAGATCGGCTGGTACCAAAGGTTAACAGGTATGCAAGTGTCAATGTAACAAATGAGGCACTTGTACTCATTTTGCCAGTATTTGGCAATATTAAAGAATTTGTAGATTTTGTGAAATAAATCAGGTTTAATGGTTAAGAATGTTTTCAGCAAATTTATACTCTTTTGTAAATTTATTTCTATGCATTTTATTCCCTTTCCTCTCTCCTAAGGTCAGCTCTCCTTTCAATATTTTTTGATGCCATCCTATTCTGTCAAGTTTCTTCTCATTTCCCAAAGAATACAAGGCAAATTGAAATCAATACAAAACAATGAAATCTTGTTAACAAATAATTTTAGTTTAGGTCAAGATTTCTCCACAATGCCTACATCCATGCAGAAATTGTAATATGTAGTTTCTAATTTGTTAACGAGAAAATAACCCAAGCGTTTATGCATTATACGAGAACAAAAAATCCAATACTAATGATATCTATAGAAAAGATGATTATACATTTATTTATTTATGACCTTTGGTAATTTATCGTTTAGTTTGTTAGTATTGGGATTTTCTGACGGGAGATTACGATTGTTTTCTTATTCCGACAAGAAAGATTAGAAAATGTGTTTGATCTTTTGAATCAAATGAAAATTAAAATGTTGCCAAAATTTTAACTGTGCTATGTACAATTTTATTTAAATTTCCATTATCTTAGCATTTTGTTACAACCTAATCACCCAACCATGTAAAAAGAGAAAAGTATGAGGTGTATCTCTCACAAAGTCACTCACAATGATACATGAAGAAACACCATATCATCAAGTAATTCTATCATGTCCTAACAGTAAGGAATACACTAAAGCAACATCCATATCACAGTGGTGGTTGGAAAAGGGGGGTGCAACAGATATTAAACTGGGTCTTTGACTCTTTTTAGAATGAATATAAAGTTGTCAAAAAATCATTTTGCTGCAATTTGGCATTTAACTCAGGACTTTTAAATTCAATGAAATAAAAAAATATATATTTATTTATTTAATTAAATGCACATTTATACCCATATACATTAGGGTTGAAGGCATACATGAACAATAACAGAACCATAATAAAACAAAACAAAGATTACAAAATGAAAAATCATGCAGTTGATGAGTCCACTCTCCTCAGCGCAAAAGACCTTGTAACGAATGAGGCAGTATACTGCACGATTTGTGGACAATTTAAATATACATATAGTTTATCTGGTTTACTTTCAATATTTGGTATTAAACGTTTTATTTCCTGTAAATAGTAAATAAAACTAGAGGTACTGTGGTCCACTGGGCCACAAATGAATTACCCCACATGCCCAATATAATAAGAAGTTTAAATAAAAGGCTGATCTTTAAAGTCAACTGCGTCTTTTAATGTTATTCAAAAAACTTAATTTAGGCTAAGTATCAACATACCAATGTATCGGTAAACAGGAAGTAGTAGCGCCACAAACTTGAAAATAGCTTACACGGTACAACTCATCATTATGAAGGTTGAGAATAAATATTAAAAATCATTTCCACGTACAGAAGCAAAGAAAACCTTGACGAAAATTTTCATTAGTAGTGGTATATATAACTAAGTATCAATGTATCGGTAAAAAGGAAGTAATAGCGCAACAAACCTGAGAATAGCTTACACGGTACAACTCATCTATATGAAGCTTGAGACTAAATATTAAATCATTTCCACTTATAGAAGCAGAGAAAACTTTGACGAAAATTTTCATTAGTAGTGGTATATATAACTAAGCATCAACATACCAATGTATCGGTAAACACAAAGTAGTAGCGCAACAAACCTGAAAATAGCTTACACGGTACAACTCATTATCATGAAGCTCCAGACCAAATATGAAATCATTTCCAGTTTTGGAAGAAGAGAAAACTTTGACGAAAAATTTTCATTAGTAGTGGTATATGAAACTAAGTATTAATGTATCGGCAAACAGGAAGTAGTAGCGCCACAAACATGAAAATATCTGACACTGTACAACTCATCATTTGGAAGCCTAATGCTAAATATCAAATCATTCCCACCTGTATAAGCCGAGAAAACTTTGACAGTAAAAGTGTTACTGACGGACGGAATGACGGACAGACAGACGGACGGACACCACCATCACTATATACCCTCCGCTTTTACAAAGCGGGGGTATAAAAATATACAATGAACTATAGGGACAAGTACATAAATAAAATTTGCTTCTCGCCAGAGACCACATTTTTTCTGAGAGCAAATTTATAGCAATAAAACATACTTAACTAATAATTCTCAATATGGAACATTACAATGTTAGAATTAATATTAACCCATTAAAAGTGTGTCGATAATTCTGATCACAGAATGTCCTGGTACTGAGACAAAGTCATTTCCTTTACTTATACAACAAATAAAAGCCTTTAATGGAAATACCATACTGTAGCACTCATGTTATCACTTCAATTGGAAAATATGTGCCGAACAGGCATAAATAGAATTGAAAGGTATGCTGGGAACCGGCTTTCATTCTCCGTGATTTATTTTTTGCTAAAATTACATGAAAGGAAATAGTGAAAATGTAACTTGTAAAGAACTTGTCTTTCTGTATTTCTAGTTATGTTGTAAGAAAAAGTAATGGCACATTACCACACATTTTGCTGCAAAATTTTTTAGCTAAAAATTTTAGCCAAACTCTTGAAACGCAATCACCTGTGAAACAAAACTGAACCGGGCTTGAGTTTAGTTGCCAAAATCTGACATACAATATTACGTAATTTTGATCATAAGTTATTGGCCATAATCCTTCACTGCTACACTGACAAGGATAACCACTACTTCTCACTAAAAACACAGAGGAGTTGTGACACTTTGAGACAAGAATAAAGTGTATATTGACCAACAAAAGCAGCCACATGCAATGTCTCTACATATACTTATGAGAGTTTCAAATAAAAAAAATCAGAATCAAAATGAATCATATGGCCAAGTTCTGAGACCAAACAAATCAACTCAGCCTTCAGTTTTCTAAACTCATGCAATACATAATATTTGTGTTTTTCTTGCAGAAAATCAATTCTTATATTGTGAAGTCATTGTCATGAATCATGAAAGTTATGAGACAAATAAATTTTTATGCAGCAGTATAACTGCCGATTCATGTAGAACAATATAGTCCCACCTAACCAAAATGGAATCACAAAGTATTCTTGTTGGGCTATCATCTTTTAAAGAAAACGTTTATCATTTCTTATTTTACATACATACTTGCACAACCTAAAAGGTAATCTGCAAATTTTGACTAAGTTGACAACTAGGCTAATTTATCTTCACAGTATTTTCACATTATTGATTTTAACTTCACAGAACATTTTATACAGTCTGTACAAAACTATGTTTCAGCTATGTCATGGGGATAAAATATTTTAATAAATTCAATTAACCGATTTGAAGATTAGATTTAACTCTAAGCTGTCAGTCAGATCATCTAAATATTTAATTTCTTAAATTCTTGAACATGGGCCTTTGAACTGATATTGGAAACACAAATATCAAACTATCTTTAGAATTATTCTATTAGGCCAGAAAAATTCAATTTTCAGATCTTTGCTTTGCCAAAACATCAAATTTCTCTAAAAATTCCTAATTTTCAATAACTCTAACTTTGATACTAAGTAAAAAAAATTTCATCTGTAAAATATTAATGTAAAACATTAAACACTTACACTGGCCAAAAATTACAATCACATGCCACAATCTACTAGGGAACTACACAAGAAAAACAATAAAATGACATAAGACAAACATAGACAACAATAGGAACTCGGGATAGTCAGAAGTAAGGTTAACCAATTCACTGATACCCAAACCTCCCCTTTCTCTATCCCATTTCCCTAATAAACATACAAATAAAACCTAACAACTTTTTTCACAAAAATCTGGGTATAAACACAAGCCTTTAACAATGGTCAGGCAAAATTATTGCTGCGGTCAAGGAAGTGGCAAAACTTTTATTGCAATGAAGTCAAGATTAACACCCAAAGCTTACACAGTGTGTTAGATTCATCCATGTGAAATGTCTACATTGTAGATATATCAGACGTGAAAACCTTACAAATGTATACAATGTTGTCATTGCACAACAGCGAGTCAATGAAAGGTAGAGAGCTTGGGGTGTAAATCTTAATGTCAGTAAACGGAAAATTTGCCATCTTGCTTGACCGCAGCAATATTATTGTAAAGTAAATGAAATGAGATTCAGGCTTCCATTATAAATCCAAAGTCCATGATATTCAAAAATATGACTGTATGTCTGTTTATTTAAAATCCCTACAATTTAACTGTCCAGAGACCCAGTGAGTGATGTTACTTAAAGTTCATAATATAAACCTGAGATAAGGAAATCGGTAAGCAAAGTCGAATAAAACAATTACTGGCAAGAAATAACATACCCATACCTAACTTTATAACAAAACAATATCATTCCTTGATGAAAGGTGTTTTGAACAGAATGGTGGACAGATCAATAGACAGATGAACGGTGGACGAACAATGGACAGGCCACAGACAGATCGATGGACAGACCACATACAGACAAGAACCAGGTACAAAACAAATTCAGAGTTCAACCTAAAAACTGTAATGAATTGATAAAGTAACCATATGAAAAGATTTTTGGAAAAAGAATTAAATGTCTTCCACTTAACACCAATCAAAGCTCCAACAAAACAAAATGATGTAGCCTTACTGGAATTAATCCAAACTATTCTCTGTGTAATAACTTCAGACTTTGAACTTTACAATATAAGCAATATAACACAAAACAAAGAGCAAGTTTAATGTGAACAAGTGTAATTAAGTCGATTAGACTGATAAATCTATTTAGCTGTCATCTATAGCCAGACAAGTGTATATACAATATCTTTAGGTATAATCATCCAGCTTTGGAAAAATATCTCCAAGATTCAGAAAAAAATCTATATTCAAGATAATAAAGTACCTTGCTTGGAAAAGGATAATTGACTAAGTGCAAAGCATATTTCTTTTATGGTTAGATTTAACATTTATTCCTATGCCTTGAAATTTGTTGAGATTTTATGTGATCTTAAATTTATTTGTTGAGTAATGAATTTATAGCTGTCGAAATTGAAATTGTTTTAGTGCACCCTATTCAGACAAATTAATGGAAAATTTATACAACAAAAATGTAACTGGGAAAAAAAACAGCAAAGTTGGTGACTGCCACCTTATTTTTAACACCAATTTCCTACTTCTCTACAAAGAACAACCTCCCTAGTAATACAATCTCCTCCATATAAGGACGTCTTTTATATGACCATAGTCAGTACAATTTTATGTTTGGGGTCAATGCCATCAACTGTATTTGTCCAGCAAAAGTCTTATAAGTCTGGCCAATCTAAGCTTATGATAAAGCTTTACACTAAGGAGTCCTTAAGAAAATTTCTGTAATTGAAGATATTTTTCCAATATTTTAAGTTTTTTTTCAGGCTTAAGATTAAACATAACCTTAAAGGGATTGAAGAAACATTATATGTTATTCAGAAATTTCACAGGGGATATATATTTCCTGTCTCTGCTTTACACTGCTCAGGGGATATGGGACACAGACAGGGAATATGAACCTGTATCACCTGTGAAACCCAAATAACAATTATATTCTGCTAGAAGTGCTACAATTTTTCATTGAAAATTGGGATTTTGCTACCATGGGGAAACAGTCTCATATCCCCCGTCAAGCTAACCAATCAAATTGCAAGATTTACCTGGATATTTCATTTCATCAGAAAATAAACCAGTTTACCCCCACTACTATGTAGCGGGGGTATAATTATTTCATGTGTATGTCATGGTATGCTATTTTGGCATTGAGGAGGGTGACAAGCCTCTGTGCAGGGTATTTGCAAGTGAATGCCAGAAAGAGACATATGATCCTAACGCTGAGCATATATGTTTTAATTCATATGGATAGACGAGCAAGCACAGTCATAATAGCCTCGATCTGGGGGCATAAAAATAATATGTCCTCTTTCTTTTCTTTGCGAGCCACAACAAAAAGTTAGATCTGGATAACCTTTTATAGATTGTTTGAATTAGCTTTAACTATGTCCAGTGTCAATGCATTTGAGCTACATTGATTTCATACAAATTAAGTGAAGGAAGAAAGAAGTAAAGGTTTGACAGCCACGGGAAAGAAATAAATAAAGGTAGTAAATTCTATAGGTCACCCCTATATTTTATCAATAAAGGGCTACGCCGAGCACAGCATGATACGACCGCAGCATGTTGGCCACTGAAATTTGACAAGTGTAAACTAAAATGAATGTGGACATAGTAATTTGCTGGACACAATAAGGACCTTGACACATAAATTAACTGGACACAAACTTGTGAAAATAAAAATTAGCCATTTTAATCCCTTATTACTAGGATATTGTTAGAGCTAAGAAATTCTGTTGATTACCATCAAGAGAAATCTAAAGAAAAAACTAAAACTAAAGATTACACATATTTTGAAATATTGCAATTTGGCCCATTTGACCCCTTATAGCTCAGAAATGGTATGAGCTATGTCAAAACAGATGACATACTGCGGAGAGCTTACATTAAGAGGAATCCAAAGAAAAGAAATCCATCAAAATCTGATGTAAAATAAAGATTTTACATATTTCTAAAAATTGCAATTTTGGCCCCTTTGACCCCTAATATCTCCAAAACGGTAAGAGCTACGCTAAATCCGTCAACATTCTACCGAAAGCCTACAATGAGAGGAATCCAGAGAAAAAAATCCCATTGAAATTTGATGCAAAATACAAATTTTAGGTAATCCGTATATTCACAATTTTTGCCCCCTTGTGCCCCTCATAGTTTTGAAAAAAAAACAACTTATCAAAAATCTGATGGTGAAGGGCTAGGTTAAATTTCATAAGGAATCTATTGCAAAAAACTGCATCAAAATCGGACTAAAAATAAAATTTTTGAAATTCGCTCCTTTTGGGCCCCATTTATCTTGTGAACGGTACATGCCACGTGAAATCCGTTGGCATACTACTGATTGGAAATTTCCTCAGGAGGACACTGAAAGAAACCCCATCAAAATCTGATAAGTAATAAAGATTCTACAGTCAAATATGTGAAAACATCAAATTTAACCCTTTTTGGCCTATTTTTTAAAAAAGGCTGGGGCCACAGTAGCAAAAACTAAGCAAAGCCTTTCTTTTGTGCCAAGAAACATTGTGTTAAAATTTCATAAGGATTAGTCAACTGGAACTGAAGTTATTGACCCAAAACAAAAGTGTCTACAGACGACCACAATGACAACGACGACGACGACAGCACAATATCATTATACGACCACAAAAATTTTTGTGGTCGTATAAAAAATATAGAAGAGATATTTATAATGCATGGAGTATTGTCTCTCCACAAAGTTTGTCTTTAATGGTTAATGGGCAGACTCTCTGTTAAATGTGTTTTGGAAACTTCCCAATATTCACAAAGGGTAATATTCACTGGGGATGATACCCTTATCCGCCATCTAGGGATGTTGTACTCAGAAGCCAGAGCACCAAAAAATTAATCAAGGCTCCAGTTTTTGTT
>MJUU01022949.1:0-12409 GCA_002080025.1 Modiolus philippinarum
TATACGAACGTTATACAATATTCAATGCAGTATTCCATACATCATATGTCAACGTTACAAATGGAAATATAGGACATTTTGTTTTGATACGGGCTTTTTCACGGTCAGTATCAAGCAACCCCGTTAGGGCGAGCTTGATGCATGACGCCGTCCATATAAAAACAAAATGTTCTAAGTAACTTTTAGCGATAATTCAGATAAATGTTAAATAGAACTCTTCAATGAAGTAAAATAAGCTGAAATTACGATTTAACATGGTTAATAAACTCTTTATTGCCACGATTAATATGTATTCTTCATCCTTTCAACGTATGACTGGTATGAGCAACGCACACGTGACTTCTTGACATTGACTTGTTATTTTTTTTTATCACGGCCTGTTCACTGTTACTGTAAATTCCAGGCAATATATATGAATGGAAATTCATACAAAAAATATATGTAAACGTCAAAACAGGAAATGTAGTATTCAGAGCATTATAAGCGAACGTTGCAACATGAAATACAGTGCTCACACATTATATATAAGCGAACGTTACAATATCAGAGCATTATAAGTGAACGTTACAACATGAAATAATTTGCTCACACATTATAAGCGAAAATTACAATATGAAATTTCTTGATGACAACATTATATGCGAACGTTACATGCAAATGCAGTGCTTACATGTATAACAGTATATGGGAACGTAACAACATGCAATGCAGTGCTAAAAACATTACATGCTGCCAATATTACAATATATGCAGTCGTTTCAACATACCATTATTGTACGGAGTCATCAACATTGTATGCATACTCTAAACATTAAATGCATTGCTTACAATATACAAAACATTCCTACGATTATATTTTGAAACGTAAAAAAATGTACGGCAAGAAGTCATGATATCCTCTTTTTATCGGTGCATGCAAAGTTCCAGCAGTAAAAATACTTATAATTGAATGGTCGAATGATTGATTTGTACATACGACCCAAGGCAATTGAGAGCAGAGCATGCGAAAATTTTTATAGTCCTGGTCTTAAAAGAAATAATAGGTCTAGCTTATTACGGATGTCAACAGTACCGATCTATCGTATAAAGAGTATAATTACAGTTGATTTGTTACAATGTAGTTTGTATAGCGATTTTGTTAAAGGGACAAGCTGCCGAGTCAGGGTATGTTAACTTTCCCTTTCTAACCTCCCTATCGTATAGAGAGTACATTACAGTTGATTTGTTACAATGTAGTTTGTATAGCGATTTCGTTAATAGGACAAGCTGCCGAGTCAGGGTATGTTAACTTTCCCTTTCTAACCTCCCTATCGTATAGAGAGTACAATTACAGTTGATTTGTTACTATGTAGTTTGTATACCGATTTTGTTAATAGGACAAGCTGCCGAGTCAGGGTATGTTAACTTTCCCTTTCTAACCTCCCTATCGTATAGAGAGTACAATTACAGTTGATTTTTTACAATGTAGTTTGTATAGCGATTTCGTTAATATGACAAGCTGTCGAGTCAGGTTAACTTCATTCCTCAAAAAATGATTTGGTCGTCACCATAACTTCATTGTAAAAAAACTGCATGTCAAGCTCTTTTTAACAATGCAAATTTTATGAAATCGGCCCAGAAATGAATTCTAAAGAATTATTTAGACAGAGGATCTTTGATCAAGAAATGAACATGTAAATTTCACTGTGTGGAAATACTTTTGAGCACTGACTGTACAAGTACTTATCACATCCTTTTGAGATCGTTTGATATTTGGTATGCAGCATCAGCATGAGGTCAGATGATACCGTCGGTTGTTTCCTCTCTACTTTCTGTTTTCCGACTGGGCTCATTTTTGACGCTTATGGTCAATGGTAATAATTTTCTCAGCAACTTTTTGATGTTTGGTATGCATCAAGTATGACTGAGGTCCCATACTGTTGGATTTGATTTCAAACCTCCTATGATACTAACGGGATTCCATACTATTTTAACACACAAGAATCTTATTGAATTAATGGTCCCGCATTGGTTGCTGAATTACTGTATTTGTGGGTATGAACTAGTTGTATTTTTGACAAACGGTCCGAAATTTGTCTTTTTTTTCAAAATCATCAAAATTTTGATCTTGAAATGTTCATTGACACTAATAATATTTATATTCAATTATAGTTTTCCTAATATGTTATGAGAAATGATGCAGGTTATGAGTTGTAGGATGCGTTATGATAATGTGACCAAAAACCTTAATTTCCGGAAAAATATCTTACGAGCGACGAATATTATTTTCATAGTTGTTTCACTATAATTTTGCAATACCAAACATTCCAAAGATTTTGTAATCTTGGCGTTTTTAGACTGCATTTGTTTACCTGCATATCTTTAATGCTGTGTTTACATAAATTCTAAAAGAAAATCGTATCATATTTGAAAATTGAAATACCGAGGAATTGATTTGGAAAAATAGTATACATTTTAGCTAACAAGGCTATATGGCTATAGCCAGGATGAGCTTCTCCCATCACTTGACGTCGGTTGTCGTTACCTATTCATTTAAAGATCTTGTCTAAAATTAGTGAGCCAGTTTGAACCAAGCTTAACATTTGCTTAAGTGGTTTCCTTCAAAGTTTGTGATTTTTATGCTCGTACCTCCTTGGGCGAATATATTCAAAGAAATTCACAAAATACATCTAAGGATCTTCAACGTCTGACACTGTTTGAAGAATTTTAACTAAATATTAGTCCTTGTATAACATTCTTCAGTTTGCGATTTTAATGGTCGTATCTCATCCCACATTTGGCTGCCAGCGGGAAACATAGATTATCATAGGATCCTTTGGAAAATGCATTCGAAGATCTTCTGCTCTGAAACTGCTTGAACAATTTTAATTGAATTTTATCATAAAGTCATTCGGTGTTATTTCTTATATATAAAGTTAGTGATTTTTATATTTACACATAATCAAAGATGGCCGCCAGTGGGAATATAGTGTAGCGAGGAATATTATACACTTATTGCATGCTGGTGAGGGACATATGAAGATTTATTCAACCAAGAAGATCATATTCCCCAAGGGCGAAGCCCGCGGGAAATGTGATCTTCTTGGGCGAATAAATCTTCATATGTCTCGAACTAGCATGCAATTAATTGTTTATTATACCGAATGAACACATGGACATGGAATATGAATTTTATTCTACACATGGACATGGAATATGAATTTTATTCTAGCGAATCACGTGTTCTAGGGAACCAATCAAAATAGGCTTTTTATACCAAATCAACACATGGACATGGAATATGAATTTTATTCTACACATGGACATGGAATATGAATTTTATTCTAGCGAATCACGTGTTCTAGTGAACCAATCAAAATAGGCCTTTTATAAATATATTTATATGAGGTATAATAAAATTTATTATTCTTTAATTGGTTACTTGCATACAAAGAAAACCAACATAGCACAATAATATATCGCAACCATTTAAATTTCTGAAAAATGTGATAAGATCTCTGTCATATATATATATATATAAGAATTTCTCTTTGCTAAATCACTAAATTACTAAGCCAAGTGTCTGCTTAAAATTTTGAATCAATGCATTTTTGGTCCCCTCTTGAAAAATTGCCACAGTATCAATGTTTGATTCAGTGGTCAAAATCAAAATTCCCAAATTGTCCGAACATTTCAATCACTCTGGTGAAAAAAAATCAGAAAAAATGTCTCATTATTCAAATTCTGAGTTCAAATTTTTGCCAGGAAGTTGTTTAGAGCTGAAAATTGTCAAAAATGGCAATGTTTCGAATTTTTTTTGAGAATTGCAATTCTAATCATCAAAAAGATTTGAAAATTTGACTAGACTCAAGCTAGCGAACAATAAGCCAGCGAACAATAAGCAAAATTAAGCCAGCGAACAATAAGGTAGCGAACAATAAGAAAGGGCGCCAAAATGATCACAACTAAAAACCGAAGAGATNGATTCATCGTGGTTCACAGAAGATAAGGGTGCACATCGCTAGTCCGACACTTATTAGCCCGACACTCGTTGGTCCGACACTTATTGGTCCGACACTCATTAGTCCGACACTTATTAGTCCGACACTCAGTAGTCAGACACTGAGGTAGATCTAGTCATTCCAAAGAAAATGATGAGTGATTCCTGCTATTTATCAATCCTACATTTTTCACACACATTGTTTTTTATGCCCTTTGACAATTCCGGTTGGTTATATTTTTAACCTTCTTTGCATTTTTTGGTCAATGTTTTGCAACATTCTGCAAGAAATTTATATAATTAAAAAGAAATGGCACTAACCCTTAACCCCATCCAATGTATCCATCTACGGTCACTGATAACCCAGACATCACAATAAATAGCACCAAAGATAATTTATTTGCCAATGAAAGCCCTTGCCGCTGATTATGGTCTTAACGAACTGATACTAAATTAGTTGTATGGCAGCAGTACAGCCATTTGTCTGTGAATTTGCTCCTATGATGGGCTGTATATGCTCAAATGTTATCAAAAATCGTGTAAGGTGGTCTGCTATATGTTCTTCTTAGGGAAAAAAAATATGCCGCCTTTGTTTGTTTTCCGACATATCACCTGTCGAACATGGCTGTACAATAACATTTTGTACCCATTTAAACCATTTCACAGTGTTTTGTAAGATGGATAATCGAAGGACACAAAAGAACCGAAATCATTTTTCGTTTTTGTTTCGAGTGTATAAACAATTTCTCTCCCACATGGCATTAATTTTAGTTTTGTTCTGTAGGTGCTATACAAAGAATTTTAATGAAACCCTACAAAAATTGTAACAAGAGACTCACCTGCATATACAGTCAAAATAATCCCAATGTTTAAAGCTCTCATTTTCAATTTGGTAAGACGTTAATTGATATGATATGTTATATGTTCCGAAGTTAAACTATATTCCCCACTGGTAACTTTTTTGGATGAAATGTTTTTGAAAGGGATAACCCAGGGAATATTGTGACCAAGTTTGCTTTAAACTGATCCAGTAATTTCGAAGGAGAAGATCTTTGAAACAAAAATATACGACGTAAGACGGATGATGGACGCAAAGTGATGGCAAAAGCCCAACCTGGCATAGCCAAATGGGCTATAAATGTGTCAAAATTGCAGTCAAGTGGCAAGTTCAGTGCCTGAATATTTTATGAAAATGTATTTGAATTAATTTTGATATGAAATCGTATATAATAACAGATAACCTGTAAAACCTTTTCGGATAAAGTTTAATGCATTTGCAAAATTGGTATGCTGAAGAAAAGAAATTCACGAGAAAACGGTCATACGTCTTTTGACTTAGTGCAGTGCACACTTGTCATCTTAAATTGAATTCATATATATCTTCAAAATCAAACGCTTTAAGACTATTCTCCAATTTTTTCATGATAGAGATTGCCATTTCATCTGAAAATTTATCTGCTATTCCATCTACTTCTCCAAATTCTTTTATTTTGCATCTATGGTGAATTTCAACTCTTTTTATCCCTTTTTGACTTCTCTTTGCCGTTTGAACTTTGAAACCTCCTTTTGATCTATATTACCGGAATGCAATGGAACTATAATGGCTTTAAATGATTTGTACCATCTATAATGCAGAGAGAAAATAAAATGTCCGCGTGAGCTCTGCTGTGAAGAAAAAGAACAAGCATCATTTGAGGTCTTTCGAATCAACATAAGAACCACTGGTCGGACGAGTGACTGTCGGAAACTGTTCCACTTTTCTGTTAGGACAAGGAAAGACAAAAATGTGTTTATCTGAACAAACAAGTGTCGGACTAAAGAGTGTCGGACTTACAAGTGTCGGACTAATAAGTGTCGGACTAATGAGTGTCGGATTATTGAGCGTCGGACTAATGAGATGACCCCGAAGAGAAACGTTTAAGTAATGTCTGATACTGGGAAAAACAATGCATTTTGAGAAACAATCAAGGGAATGTGTAAAGTCCCTTTCATTCATGGATTAAATGAGAAAACTGGTAACAAAACTTTGAGATGGGAAAATGTTTAATCGTGGTTAAGCTTTGTAGTGAAAAATTCATGCGTAAATTCGCACCAAAACCCCATTCTTGTGCATTTCATGCCATGCGTTGCGGGTGGCTTGGTTTCAAAAATCAGTCATGCGGAAAATTGTGTTTTTTTTAAACCCTTGAATTACAAGTAAATTTGCAGTTACATTTGTTGAAAAATGTTATTTGTGCGAAAAAAAAAATTTCTAAAAAAATGAGTGTTGCGTGTTCATTGGCACTCACTATATTTATATCAGTATGTATAAAATTTCTCATATTAACCTCTTAAGAGTAGTCTAAGTTATCTTTCATTTACTATAGTATCGACAATGATTGCATTTTTTTAACTTACGATGGAGTTCGTCAATGAAACACATACTTTAATAAACTAAAATGATAAAATAGTCTCTTTTATGATACCTACTTGAATACAACTTTCAGCTTTTACATAGTAAACTACTGTTTGTTACACTTCGTGTGTCTGCTTTCTCTCGACTTGGTCGAACATAAACTTTCGGTTTCGTGAGTTCGACCAATGTTCGAAAGGCAGAAAATTTGGGCCATTCTCTTTCGTTTTCCTCTCTTGGATATTTCCACTTGCTTTATTCTAAAGATTGTCTTCAAATTTGGTATGCAAGTACTCGGGCCAAGTTCGATGTTTGTAAACTAAACAAAATAACAGATATCCCACCTTATATAATAATACCGACTTTTTATTGTGTCACGAGTATTGAATATTTCGACAAATTTCATGAATTTCCCCTCTTTTTTCACCATTGCCGTGTAATTTGTCATCATAGCGTTGTAATTAAAAAAAATACCATGTTCTAAAAATAGCATCATTTTTTAATTACAAATCATGATTATTATTAATTGATAATAGATATATAATTTCATCCCAAATGGTGGAACAAAGTATACCCATCAAATAAATAATCTCAAAAGTACATAATGATTTTACCTTGGATATTGATTAAATTTGCAAAAGATGTCAATTTCAGCTTCTAATGACTATGATGGTGTCATTATTGGTAGTCCTGTTTGTCTTTATGAAATTGCAAAACTGATTGTCTTTGTTTTGTCCATATTGTTTACAGCGATTTTTAGCAAGCAAGAAAAACCAATGTGTGTTGTTTGTTGTTTTTGTCGATTTTAGAAATACTTTGAGCAAAGACTTTTTTAATTCAAATTCAAATTCTTTACTGTCATTAAACATGAAATGTTTTTGACAAACAATAAACAATAAGTATAACAAACATTTAAACATATCAACCAGTTAAAGTCCCCCGCACCCAGTTTCATCGACTGTTTTAAAAAGGAACCTATATTTTTTACTTGTTTGGAAGAAGCTGGGTTTAATAAATTTTTAATTTTTTGTTCGTCTGTCAAGTTAAAAAAAATGGATCATTGTCTTTCATACAAAAATAAAATGTTTTTCTTTACAATATTTGTCTTAAAGTATTATTTCCCTTACAAAACAACAGAAAATGTTTTTCATCTTCAATTGAATTGCATGTTTTACACAAACCCTGTTCTCTTGGAGTTCTATAATAACGACTTTTTTCAATTTCTAGAAAATGATCGCTTATTCTAAACTTAGTTATGAGTTTTCGAAATTCAAAATAATCAGAAGATAGATAGTATTCCTTGTCTAGAGAAAATTTTTAATTTTTTGTATAGAAAAAGTTTGTTATTTTCATTAAGCATATTTTAATTTTCTTTCGAATATAGAATTGTTAGTCTGAGAAACTAATCTTTATTTGTGGTTTTATTTTTCTGACATCTGCTGCATAATTTGAAACGGTTTCTATTTCATTTATTAAACTCCCTGGAGAAATGTCTTGAGCATATGTCATTGTATGTATAGAAGGAATATATATTTTCGGATTTGAGTTATTTTGTAATATTACAAGCTTCTTTAAGAAGATGGTTTAAGTCTTGCCAAATAGGCTATGGTCTGTTGGAAGATATATTTTTCTAAAGGGGTCTACCTCATTGTGCCTTTACGGCTATGGTAGGTGAACTTTTTTTTTTGTTCCTAGAAGATAGTTTAAGAAGTTTAGATGAACTTTTTCAGTACTAGATTTATCAATAAAATATTTTGGCTCTATATTGTGCTATATATTCATCCATATAAGAAACTTCTAAATTAAATGTGAGTATTGGTATTACAAGGGTATCAAAATAGATTATTTGAAACAGATATTAGTAGATTTCCCGGTGACATAGTTTTGGATTTAAAAAAAAAAACAAGACTTTTTTGGCTTTTTAGCCAAATCCTCCATACAGGATTTAGATTGTCAGTACTTTTTAAGATACAATCAATGAACTTATATTCATTTATATGTTCAATCTCTTTGTTTTTGTAAAACAAGGATCTGATTTTGATGAAACTAAATTTTGGTGAAAAATCATGGTTTTTGTCTTTTTAGTTTCTTTCTTTCTTTAGATTCTGATAGAATTAGAAGATCATCAGCGTATAATAAACTTCTAATTTTTTTGTTTCTATTAGTTCTAGGGGTGATGACTCTCCTGATTGAAAGCTAAGTCGTTTGTTAATATATTAAAAAGTGAAGTGCTGAATGAACCCCCTTTACGAACACCTTAATTAATTTTGAAATATTCTGATTTCACACCATCAGTTTTTATAAATGAACTAGTGTCAGTGAATTAGTATTTTTTTTACAGTTTAATATATGTTTATGTCATTTCCAGTTTTGGTTAATTCATATAGGAGTCCTTTCCTCCATAAAGAGTCGATTGCTTTTCTAAAATCGACGAAACATGCATAAATTCTTGTTCGATCCTTATGTACTCTCTTATTTATGAGTGTTTTAAGAATAAATAAGCTATCATTTGGTTTACTCTAAGTCCAAATTGTGAAGGAAAAGTTGGTCTTTCATCAGATTACTCAATCTACTATTCAAAATTGCTACTGAATACTTTAGACAAACAACAGTTCAGAGAAATTTCTCGATAGTTATAAGGGTCGTCTTTGCTTCCAGATTTATGTTTTGGGACTAAGAATGACATATTCGATATATCTGGATAATATCGAGTTTTTATAATAAGACTGAAAACTTTACTATAAGATTTTAAAGTAAAATTACCACTTGATTTCAAAATTTTATTATTTATTGCATCTGCTTTGATTAAATTTAAAGCTCACTGTTTGACAATATCTACAGATAGATATTAAATAAAAGGAGTGCACTCATGAACCCATTGTCGTGTTAATATGGTCCCGTAACAAAGTATACATTCACCTTAATCTTTTATGTTTCAATACAACAGATATTCATGAATTATAGAAATATATCATCTTGTTGAGTGGAATTTGCCAAAAATACCGACTTCGAGGCTGCATTAATTTCCCTCGCCTTACGTCTCGGGAAATATGCCCGGCCTCTCAGTCTATAATTTCTGGCAAATACCACTCAACAAAATGATATATTTCTATTATATGCAAGTTGTTAACTACAAGCCCTGGCTAAGTTCGATTTATATTCAAGAGCCAAGTGATTTAGACTTACTGTGAGGTTTTTAGAAAAGCTTATTGTTAAAAGCGTCATGGTGACTTCAAGATGAAGAACAACAATAAAAGCGTTGTTCCATTGCTTTGTTTTACCATGTATTTGTAGAGACTTTGTCTCATGTGCATTTACTCCATATCCCTTCATTGATTATTTAAGACTGGAGTTTGTCTCTCCTGCACTGTATAGTCCGTAAAAAGATTCTCCGTGCTGGAGATGTATGCTCTATATACATTTTAGTTATCATGTACTTGTTCTTGAGAGAATTTCTGATATGGATACACTATCATGCTTCAAATTATGGCAATTTATGTATTTTTTTGTAATTTCAAAATGTAATTCCGACCACCTGTTTATTGCGCCCACATTTCAGGATTTTATTATGCCAAGTTTTCTGACGATTGACTCGATGAGCGTCCTGTGGTAATTTATATGTTGTGATTGTCTACTGTTGATCTTTTTGTGGGGTTACAGATGACAGCGATTGTAAGAACACTTTGCGAGTTAATTTTATGTTTGTTGACGATCCTGCATTCATGACATGAAAACATGAAAAAAAGATGAATGTAGCATTGCTCATCATCCTGCAATAAATTCTGCTTAAACCGGTGCTGGGGGCCGTCTTGAACTTACTGTGAGGTTTGAGTAAAGCTCATTGTTGAAGGCCTCATGGTGACTTCAAGATGAAGAACAACAATAAAAGCGTTGTTCCATTGCTTCGTTTTACCATGTATTTGTAGAGACTTTGTCTCATGTGCATTTACTCCATATCACTTCATTGATTAGTATGCTTCTTGAAACTTTGATATTTTGTGGTNACTGACCCATTACTTTTAAGTGAAATTGCAAACAAAATTCTTTTTAGTATGAAAGTTACGATATGATCTATTTCTTAAAACGAAAAAAATGTATACGTCACCATACTTTTATGGGAGTTCGAGTGACAGAAATTTTGAAATTCGAATAAAAACGCTGCGCTTCTGTTTTGTAGAGCTTTGCTAAACATGAGCAAAAATGTTTGAGTTATAAGACGTCAAAATTTTGACAGGGAACAGTTCTCTCTAGAGTTTTCCTTTAATTTCTATTAGCTGTTTATATTCCTTAAGACATATAAAAATATAATTTGATCAGATTTTAAACATAATTTTAAAGTTTCCTATGACCAAGAAAATGATACACACGCAAAAAAGAAAAAAAAATCAAACTTGTTTAAATGGATAAAACCCGATGATATCGAATGCTTCTGAAATCTGACGCTCATACTCCCTTAACGGAGATATTTTACAAAGTTTCCTGAATAAGCATGGAAGGAGGAGCTAAGCAAGATTACATAGGGTCGATTCAATACATGCGTCCCTAACTGACCTTCTTGACAAGTCAAATGCCGTGATGTTGTGATTGATTCATTGTTTGCTTTCATATCAATAACTGGCAGTTCCTTTGTAAAAAGATAACAAAAAGCTACATTGTGTATTAATGTACACAATATTTTTTTCAACTCCAAAATTTGCTACATCTGACCACCTATTGTGCAACCAAGTTTCCTTGCTTTCTGACTAACAAATCACGTCGAGAAATAGTTCTGTCTCGGAGAACCATAAACTTGCTATATAGCCAGTAAATAACCGTACACTTTCCATTGGAAACAGTGTTTGAAGCAGTTTATTTAGATATATAAATGAATTTTTTAGCATAATAACCTACTGATCTCTGCATTAGATGTTATGAATCGCAATAAGTTACGTCCAAACCTTGATAAAATTTCGCATTTGCAGTAATATCACTGAACACGAGCAACTTTAAACCAGAAGTTTGAACAGGAAGTAAAATTTCCAAAATCTTATTGCATATCTACAGATATACATGTATGCAACGATTGTAAAACAAAATTATTAAACTTTAAATCCAAAAATGTAGTAGGAGTTCGGAAAGAAAGTGCTTAGGAATTCAACTAAAGGGCATTACAATATTAATAAGATATCAAATGCGTTTGCTCCGCTCTTCCCAGTATTTATGACTATTTTTTTTTAGGTGTTTAAGGGTCTAAAAGCCTTTTTAATGCATTTACTTCTGATTAATGGTCAAAATCAGAAGTATTCTGTATCTTAAAATGAAAAAAAGGGTGTTTCTCAATTTGTTATTTAATGCACAATGAAGAATATATGAATCTAACACCGGTGAAAAGGCAAGATCGAGAAATCTCAGACACCCAAGGGTAAGATTTCAATATTTCTCTGACGAGGCTTGCCGAGTCAGAGAACCATTGAGATCATACCCGAGGGTGTCTGAGATTTTTCAACGGTGTTTGATTTATTTTCTTACATTTGTAACAACAAAATGGGATTTGTTTACCACCAGACGGCACCTTACATCTGACGTTCCTAGGCGACGTCAATGACGTCAGAATAAGTTGCCTGGTGATTTTCCGTCTTGTACCAGGGGGTACAAGACAAAAATATCTTGTACCCCTGAAAACCGGAACTGGCCTATCTTTTTAGTGAGAAAGAAATCACATTAAGGTAAAGAGTCAGTAAAAAAGCGCAACGTAGCGAAAACAACTTTTCTGCGACGTAACAGTAACAAGGGACGTAATTTTGGCGTCAAATATCCTATTCCCGCTTGGGACGTCGCTTTTGTTAAGGAAGTTTTTTAAATGTACTTCCAACCTCAATAACTGTTGTAAATACGATAAATTATTTGTGTCTAATCAGGTTTCTTTTTGTCTGAATGTTTGATTTAAAATATACAATGCACAAAAGCTGTAGGGTTTTCTCCTCTTCGGTAATGACGATTTACGGGAATATTGAAGTCTCACAAATTTAATATGAATTGTAATGGAATTCTTTCTTTTC
>MJUU01022951.1:22149-53318 GCA_002080025.1 Modiolus philippinarum
TACATTTGTATTCTTTACCAATTAACAAAACCTGCAATTGACACTTTTCGATTGCGTTATAGAGCCAATATGTTCATGCACTCATATTACAGGCACTCGTTCTGAACCCTTCAATAGTTTATGTGACCGTGTACACGTCTCTCTGACTTGTGTCCATCAGGCTAGGTGATTGTTAGAATTTAAGGTCTGTTCACTACGCTTTTTTAGTTTGCATAATTGGATATTTTATGCGATTTTCAAATTATGATTCCGCCTGTAATATATTTTAATGGGTAAGTTTGTCCTGTTATCATACTGGTTGATGTGAAAGACAATTAATAAGCAGCTACGATTGTGTATTGCCAAAATATGTCTACGATTGTGTATTGCCATATATGTCCTCAATAGCAGAGACATTTTAAGACGTATACTTGTAACCTAGTATTTGTAACCTTTGAATGAAAGTAATGAGAATTTCATAAAAGAGTTCTAAATCAGTAAAATGTTATGAAAAGTTGACAATAAACAAGAAAAAAATATATTCGTGCGGCGCATGATATGCGCTTGATTTTGAGATACAGGTAATTGAAAATTTGGCAGGATATGTCCACTTTAAAGTTTTTCATAAGCTTTGTATAGAAATTTATGTCTTGAAAATCGTGTGAAGGAGTAATGTAAATTTTTTGAAATTCTATCCAAAATCTTTAGATGTACACATGCTTTTAGAATATAACATGAAAAGTTGTCTTTTATTAGTAAAATATTTTACACGTTATGAAATGGAAAAGAGAGGTTTCCGAATATTTGACAAAATATCAGAAATCAACAACTGGTCTGTAGCAGTTGCTTGCTGAACTTGATAACCGTGTGCATGTCTTGTTGATTCCAAAAATCTAGCGATTCGTAAGAAAAACAAAATAGGCAAAATTTGTCAGAGATTATTACTTTAAATGCTTGTAATATTGTAAAATCTAGACACGTTAGTTCCACTTGGCATATTTAAAGATTTTGCTATTTGTTTTTTACATATATTAAGTTTCACAATAATAAATGTGATATCACTCCAAAAGAATTTTACCTTTTAACGCATTCCAATTTAAATTTGCAATTCCAGTGATTGCAAATCTGGTGCCGCCATTTTTGAGAGTTGCCATTTAGTGTAAATAATCTAAATGTGCGGAATTTCATGGGACTTACGAAAATCATATTAGTAATTCGATATGTTAACACACCTTGCCACTACGGCAATTTTAAAAACATGGGAATTCCATAAACCCATGGGAAAATGCATTTTCCCATGGGATTTTACCATTTCCCAGGGGAAATTGAAGAAATCCCATGGGAATAACAAATGTCCCTAGGAATATTTCAAAATCCCACAGGAAATGGTGAAATCCAATGGGAAATTACATTTTCCCATGGGATTTTGAAATTCCCATGTTGTTAAAATTGCCATAGTGTAAAATCATGCTAAGATACCGAGTGACAATTATGATTTTGTTAAGTCCAATGCGATTCCGCACATTTTGGTTATTCACACTACTTTCAAGCTCTCATAAATGGCGGCACCAGATTTGCAATCACTGGAACTGCAAATTTAAAACGGAATGAGTTTTTTTCATTTATCCTATACCTGTTGCGATATATAATTAATATCACTATAAAATGTTTGTTGCTTCGCTGTATGTGGTTATTACGAATTTCCGATTTCGCCTACCGCTACAGAATAATTATTGATTGTTCGATTTTATTTTTGTTAATATTGTAGTTCAAGGCAACAATAGTATTGGCGGATACAGAGGCCATCCAGGATTTTTAATCTCTCCTTTTCTGGAAAAAATCGTGCAGAAATTTGACACATATTGACAAAGAAAGAAAATAAAATGACCGAGATCCCTTTTTATAATGGCTAGATCCACCGTTTAATAGACTCTATAGAAGAAATATTTATCAGAGTCAATTCCATTAAAAACGAGGACCAAATCTTCTAGGCTGTTATGAGTATTCCATCAAGAACCCTCAATGTTGGTTTAGATTGTGACATGACCTATGTAAAATCGATGCACATAAGTATCGTTTGGCGGTCTTCTCGAACTGTTGGTTTTTATATACAGTCATTTCATTTCATCATTAAATACATTCATAAAAGATCAATAAATTAAACCCCACCTGGCTGTCCAATATGTTGCCATTTAAATAATCGGGGATATGAGGAACAGTGTAAGGTAAGACCTTTAACGTTTTCTTTTTAAAGTTTTTAAGTTAGTTCGTCATCAGGTATAATTTTAGTTTACACTCAAATAAATACTAATACAATGCCTACTCAATTTATTACTGCAATATGAAGTATTTCCATTTATGTCAAATGCCCAATTTCAAAATCAAAGCCTAGAGATAAAGGTTTGAGCTATGTTGTGAAAGCTTTGCCTCTGATAGCAAGCAAGCAATATTGTAACAATTCTGACCCCCCCCCCCCCAAAAAAAAAATGACGAATCAAGGAAGGATAGGGTCAAACAGTTTAGACAGCCTTTTCAGAAAATATTCGAAATTAAACAAAGCAATTACAGATTTTTTGAGGAAGTGTTGTCAATCAGGTGCTAGATAATTAAAGAGTATAAAAGTTTGCCCTTCAAAATAGCAATAAGTTTAGTCTGGTTCTTGAATGCTATGCAGCGAATTTTAACAAAAACCTACAAAAATTATCAAAATCTTCAAAACTTTCATCCAATTGGCAAAGTCTTTTTGATGAATCGTTATCTACATTACACGTTTGAAAATGCACTTGAATTGATTTGGTGTTGTATATAAAATGACCTGTTTAAAACCGTTTGGAGAAGATTTAATGCATTCACAAAATTGGTATGCTGAATCATAGATGTACATCAATGGCTGAATGAAATAAATACACGGAAAAGTGACCATAACTTTTTATGTAGAATAAGTGAACATTTCAAAGAACATCGTTTTATTGCATATTTTTCACGAGTCGCCTCTATAGAATATGCTTTATTGACCAATCAAGGGTCCATTGGGGACATTTCTATATACTATCTAAGAGGGAATCTGGTACCAGAAGCTATTTTTGTCAGGCTCATACATTTGCTCATAATGCGGGGTTTACCCTCTATACGTGCACTTTGGATGTAAGCAGAGAATTGTGTCTTGTGCCAGTTTACTCGAAAGCTCTGCATTATTCATTAGATATATGTATTCACTCATATGGAGCTTCTGATACAATGGACAATACTTATAATGTTAACAAGGATCGTGTTTTCAATGGGTATCAAAAATACAATAACTGTATTAAAAGGGTTGAAGTAACGATTTTTTTTAATTTCTTTTTTTTCATTTATAATATATATTTTTTTAAAAACTGTTTTTGATATTTTCCTTTTTTCAGAATTATTTCTCTCTGTTAATTTCATATGGATGCCCAAATCTTGATTTAAATGATATTTTGAGTTTCCACGGTATTTTATTGTTGTCGGTTTGAAGTGGGCAAATTCCATGTATCAATGTTACATTATACAGTTTACTCATATGCTGCATATTGCATATACAATATACAGCCATGTCATGCCTACGGGTGTACGCTGAGGCTCAACAAGGTAGTTAAGTAAATCAGCGACAATTTTATTTTGTTTTGAATAGAAATGTTTTTGATGAAAAATTTAAAAAAAATGATTTGACATGGCATTTGGCGAAAATAAGTAATTTGGCCGAGATGGATATGAAAATAAATAACTTTATTTTTTCAAATCCCCCCGAATATCAAATTGCTGCATCCCAAAACCCTTTTTCTTATTTTTTTGTTTATTAAATTCCGTGCGGAATTTTGACAAGAAACTTGGTAAAACCAGACTGGTTCCGCTGGTTGAATATCAAATTTTTTTACACAAGAGACAATTTTAGTGCGAAAAACATTTTCAATAAATGGTAATTGAAAACATAGATAAACTATAAACAACACACTTAATCCAAAGTTGGACTCAGAACTGTGCCTACATATTGAAAAAAAAATGATTCTCACATACCTCATAAATAATTACCGTGAAGTTTATCGTAACATGTGCAAAAATGACTGCTTAATTGAAGAAGAACAATTGGCCTCACTGATGCGCGGATCCAGGCTGCCTAGCAATTAGAAAAGGGGTCCATTTGGAAACAAAAGGAGATTTCGCCGAGCAGAGCGAGACGCGAAATTGTTTGGGGTATTTCTGAATATAACATCAGGATATTAATAAAAAATTCATGATCGTCCAGAAAAAAGAAGGGTCCCAACCCTCGGAACCCTCGGATCCGCCAATGGGCCTTGGGGGAACCAAATAAATTATATAATAACCTTTTAATCATCAGTGATAAGTTAATTAATGTGTCCTCATGTTGCTCATGTTGGCTGAATGTTTTGATTTTTTATGTAATGAAAGAAGTTTCTCGGTTACAGTCATTTCACTCGAATGTCCTGAATTAGCTTGTTACAGGGTTATACGAATATCATACTTGGAATGGACAAGATAATCAATAAGGGACCGACCATTTAACTTGAAAGGGGGGGGGGCTATGGTTTTTTTCTAAAAAAATATTTTGGATCTGATTTTATGTGAAAAAAATATTTTGTCTGCCAAAATGATGAAAAAAAATTTTCTGAAGGAGGCTCATTGCCCCAAAAAAATAATGTTAATTTTTGAAAAAAATAGTTTGTTGATACACTTGAAAAAAATAAATTTTTTCGCGCTCCAGTGGCGCTCCACGCGAAAAAAAATCTGTCCAGAAAAAAAAAACCATAAATCCCCCCACCCTTCGGGTTAAATGATCGGTCCCTAAGACGTTAATGTCTGCTTCAAATAGGAATACAGACATCGGTGCTGACCCGAAACCCAATTTTTTTTATGGAAACTAGCAACATAAATTTTAGAAAATTTTACTTAAATATTAGGTGTATCTCCCGCTTGTGTAGTTCTGTCTTTAGCTGAATTTGGTTTTTAATTTAGACATTTTTGGTTAAGTGTTCTCTATCAGATTTTACTATTTTGATTTGTGGTCTTCCAAATGTTTTGATTTGTGGTCTTCCGAATGTTTTGATTTGATCTGAACTGAAGAGACATAATGTGTTTTGGTATTATACCCCTGCTCTAGCAGGTGGTATAAAGTGATCATGGTGTCCGTCCGTCCTTCTGTTTTTTCGTCCATCCGCCATAGGAGTACACACGTTGCACATGGTGACAACTACTTCTAGACCACAGTGAAATTCACTGTAATTTTCACAGAATCCTCAGTGCATATTGCCATTGAGCACAATTTATTTAAAAAATTGATTTGACTTTTTTCTGGATTTATTCTACTTCTGGAATCGAAAGGGGGAGGGGGTATATATTAGTGTGCTTTGCTCACAGTTTTACTAGTTTCGAAATGGTAAGAGCCTTGGCTAACATCTTATTAAAAATAGAAAAAAAAAGATTACAGGAAACACCTTCAATGGCTGAAAAACACAATCACATGCCAAATACCAAGGAATTGCACAAGAAAAAAAAAAAACACAAACAAAAAACAAATAAAAAAGTTTAGAAATCAATGGCGGATCTAGACTTTCTCCTAAAAGGGGGGGGGGGGGCAATGTTTTTTTTTCAAAAAGGGGGCCCGGAACCCATTTTTTTAAACCCCTATGATTTTAAATATTTTCCGACCTAGGAGGGGCGCGCCCAACCGCCCCCCCCCCTAAATCCGGCACTGGAAATGATGTATTTTCTAACACTTAAGAAAGTGATTAAATTACTTCCAATTTCAATTGACAACTGACAAAACTAATTTTTTCCCAATATGGAGACAACCGGAAAATGGCGTGGTCTGTTTTTATTCTGTCCAGGGACTAAAGTAAAATATAGTGGTCTATTTTTGTTTGTTGCATTGTATGTCTAATCAATCAAACTGCATTTTGTTGTATAATGATGCCCTTTATGGGTTCTTGATTAGCATAATAAAATTCTTATTTCTTATTCTTATTTCTTATTGTCCCTGTCCTGTTTGAAAATCATCTGTCAATTTTTACTTATTGTGTAATAATCAAAATTTTGAAATTATATTTAACCATGCATTTTTCACAGTTCTGATACACATTACATTAGACTGAGCAAGGATTTGTATCCATTTCCTTAAAGTAAGTGAATGAAGGTGCTGTTTTTGTTGTTTTGAAAGAAAAGTTCTGTGAATAAATCTATTCATAATTTGTTTTTTTTTATTATTTATTTTATTATTTTTTTGTCAACTGATGCACAACGAGTGACTTACGTGTGTCTGATGGTGTATATGTTCCCGGTAATATGCATATAAAAAATATGCTATTTCAAATTATGAAATCCATTATTTATTTATTTATAATATTTGTACAAAAAAACACAATTATTAAAACATCTTAACAGCTGACTGTAACAATGATTTATGACACCCTCGGGCTAATTATCACCTGGTCAAGGTGAGAGGTGATGTCTTGACCACTTGTTTATTACATTTTGTTAATTGGATAGATGTTGAATCAATCTACCAGTAGCGTCTTCCTATTTCTAATGTGTAACACCCTAACAATATACATACATTGTATGTACCACAAATATAAAATATATAAAATCAGTTTAAACACAAATCCACCATAATCGTTATTGGATATTTTATTTAATTAATTTTCATTTGCATTAAAAACCCAATACAGGAAAGTGAAGATTTCTCTGCATAATAATGAATACATGAATAATTGAATATATAAATAAAATTAAATAGTTGATAAATTGAACATAAAAATACAAATAAATAAAACGTATAAAAATATAAATAAAATTACTTAGATAAATAACTAAAATATAAATAGAATGAAATATTTCAATAAACATATGAATAAATCAATCTAAAAAATAAAAATCTTTACTTTTGACTGGTCTGCGTTGTAAAAGTCTGTCCAGCGTTGAGTCAACTCCAATCAGTCATTCTCAACACTAATTATGTTGTAAAAGTCTGATATCTGTTGAGAATGTCTGTCAAGTGTTGAATCAACTCTGATCAGTCGTTCTCAATACCGCCTGTGCTGTAAAAGACTGACCCGTGTTGAAAATGTCTGTCCAACGTTGAGTAAACGCTGGTCAGTCATTTTCAACACAGATCTGTCTTTTACAACACAGGTAGCGTTTAGAATGACTGACCAGCGTTGACTCAACACTGGACAGACATTCTCAACAAATATCAGTCATTTACAACACAGGTAGTGTTGAGAATGACTGATCATTGTTGGCTCAACACTGTACAGACTTTTACAACACAGGTAATGACAGAGATTGACTGAAGTGAGTTGGCTCAACTCTGATCAGACATTTTCAGTCAAAACTAGTGTTGAAAAAGACTGATCAGTGTTGAATCAACTAAGCTCAGTCAATCTCAACGTTGTTCAGACTTTCTCAGTCCAAAATTGACTGACTCTGGTAAAAGCAGTCAAAATATTTGTCAATAGTGCAGAAGTCAATAGGGATCTGTTTTTGGTGAAAAGTAAGCCTTTGAAGTTTGGATTGATCAAATGCAAAATACTCAAGTTATCATGCGGAAATCAAATTTTTTGTATTGAAATTTAATCTTTTTTTAACAACTGTGACCTGGACCTTGGGGGTTACCAACCCGGAAAACTATAAGGTTCTGTCTTGAGTGATAAGTTAGCATGTGACCAAGTTTGATCCATATCCGATCATCCGTAAACCAAAAAGATGGGCGTACGTAACCTAATAGGTGAGTCAATTTTTTCCAAAAAGACGCATAGTTTTCGACTTTAATGCACCTACCTAACAAACAGCTTAAATTTTCACATTTGTTAGATATATGATTGTAGTTTCATTTTTGCCCGGTCGTAAGAAAATCGTACGGTGCAATTTTTGTGCAGATGCTAGTAAACACAGGGGTGATTAAAGTTTGTAAAATCACAGCAGTGTGGATAAGATGTAAAGTGAACAACATTACAAGGACACAGAAATGCCCAAAGTTCCACCTAAAGATAACACCTTGTCTACTATGTACTGGATTCCTAAGCTTCACAAAAACCTGTACAAACATCGTTTTATTTCGGCATCGAGCTATTGTTCTACTACTAACTTGTCCATCCATTTAACCAGTGCACTTTCTTGTATAAAGGACTTAATTATAAAATATTGTGAAAAACTTATCAAAACTCTGGTGTCAATTACTTTTGGAGTGTAAAAAAACTCTATTGAAGTTTTAGATAAATTGCAATCAATACAAAAACCAGTTTCATCTATCGACATTTATGATTTTTCTACACTTTATACAACACTTCCGCATAATCTGATAAAATCTAAATTGGGACAATTGATTCAATGGTCTTTTCAATTTTCTGGACTGCAGTTTATTTGTTGTAACAAAACGCAAGGATTCTTTTCTAATATCACTTACAACAATCATTCCTCCTGGACGTGTGATGATACGATTAAAGCACTTAATCTTTTGCTTGACAACATTTTTGTTCGTTTTGGCAACATTGTTTATCAACAGGTCATTGGAATTCTCATGGGTACAAATTGTGCACCTCTCATTGCAGATCTTTTTCTTTTCTGTTACGAACGTGACTTCATGAAAAAATTACAAAATGGGACCATACCAAACAGTGATCAACTTATTTCAATTTTCAACGATAACAGCAGGTATATTGACGATATCCTTACTATTGACAATCCCCAGTTTTTAGATTATGTAGACATCATTTACCCACAACAACTGAAACTTAATAAAGCTAATAATGATTCTAAGAATTGCCCTTTTCTGGATCTAACTATCAACGTTGACTCTGGTAAAATAAAAACTAAAATTTACGATAAAAGGGATGATTTTGATTTCAGTATTACTAATTTCCCTTTTCTTGACGGCGACGTTCCTCTAGCCCCATCCTACGGAGTTTATATTTCTCAACTGGTACGATTCGCACGCGTTTGTTCTACTCTTGACGACTTCAATGAACGTAACCTTACTATCACTTCAAAACTTTTGCAGCAAGGTTACAGATTTCATAAATTGTTAAATACATTATAAAAAGTTTTATCGAAGATATGAACATCTGACATCTAAATATAATGTCACTCGCAAACAGCTTATTTCTAAGGGCATTTCCCATCCTCGATTTTACGGAAATATTGTTAAAAAATGCCAAAAACTGATTAAAAATCCAGAAAAACTGGGACGTAACTTGCATTCTTTACGCAATAGGGGATATCGACAGGATATTCTGCACGTGTCCGTTAAATTAGCTTTGGGATCTAGTGACCTGAGGATTTTACACACATACTGGGCTCTCACTGATACTGCCGATGTCTACTGAAATACATGACGATTCTTTACCAAACCCATTGGGAGTTTTGAATTTGATTTTCCTTCCGAAGTGCGACAGTGTTTTACCAGCAGACTAGGCTCCTTGAGCTAGCCGGCAGTTTAGCGGCGAGCACTCTTTGACCCATCTTTCAAAATTACGTTTTGTCCCCCATTTTTCTTTTCTAGATTGTGGTCATGGAGTTAGTAGTCTACCTGTATGGGTTTTATTCGTATGTTTATTCTACGATAGGGAAACGGGACAGAGAAAGGGGAGGTTTGGGTACCCATAAACCGGTTTAACCCTACCGCTGGCTTTTGCTAGTGCCGCTACCAAGTCCGGCTGTCCCGAGTTCCTATCGTTGTTTATGTTTGTCTTTTGTATTTTTATTGTGGGTTTTTTTCTTGTGCAGTTCCTATTTACTTTCTAGCATGTGGCTATGTTTTTCGGCCATTGTAGGTGTTTTACTGTTATCTTTTTTATTCTATCAAAATTTAATTTAAGGTCAATTCATTGTAACAATATTGAGTAATATGTATAAAGCGACATGAAAAAAATATTTTTTAATTATCAACACTCAGATATTCGGGATTTGAAATCAATTTTAAATTCATATGTGTACTGTTATAAAATTCAGTCTAATTATTTCAAATTAAACATCGTTTGAAATGCTGCTTCTGAATATTTAAGGCATACATTAATCATAATGAGTAGTACAATGTTGATTTAACGTCAGTTATTGGATAAACAGTGAAAAAAGAATACATTCGCACCTTGCATTGGTGTGTTCAAAAAGCAAGCTTTTTTCCGGAATTTGCTTTCCATCCCTAATTGGTTATTTACAAATGTTTTAGAATTATATCTGCTTCTGATATTTTCTTTATTAAGTGACAAGAGCCTTCGGCTCAAATTACTATTCTTTACAAATTTGAGTATAGAAGAGTCGAGAATAGTAAAGAACATTCCATTCTTACATTTGAACAGTTGAGGGGGTGGACATGTGGGTGCCTTTCTCTGGCATCTCTTCACTCTTCTCCTGTCCCCTCTCTTTGTTCTCTCTTCTCCTATATTGTTCCTCCAGGTTTGTCTGAAATACCCCTTTTCTCCTCTATTCCATCCCAACTGTCCCTTTCTCCTGGTCACCATTAACCCTTACAGTTCAATTTAATAGTCCTCCTTTATATGAACTTGTCTATGATTAAACTTTGTTGTGATGAATTTCCAACACTTATTCAGGCAATAACCAGTGGTGACATTTAATTATAAATCAACACATAGCTATTTCCCAAAAAGGTGCCTTCACCAAATTTTTGATGTAATCTGTCTGTGCACTGCTGTCCTGTTATCTGAAATAAAAAGATCATACATAAATTTTATTAATGGCAATATAAAAAAAAGAACCAAAGACAACCTAAGTACAGCACAGAAATAAAAAATGAAGACACATATACATACAAATTAAAAATGAACTACATTGGCCGTTCAGTTAGCAGAAAAAACATGATCTGCAATACTGTGTTTAATATGTAAAAAAATCTGTGAAGGCAAACTTCAGTTATCATGTGACATGGAGCTTATTCTCAAAATTAGCATTTTTTCACATAATAACAAAGTTTTCACCAAAAAAAATAATTTGCTGTTTTCCTCAAAATAAAAAGGGACCTTCCTTTGATGATCTCCAACACTGTGTGTACACGTAATATCTGTAAGATAGGTAATCAATGATTACAAAGTTAAGATTGGTAATCAATGATTACAAAGTTCGCCTCGTTATGGCACATTGTCAAAGTAACCTAATTTTATCTGGTTGCTGACCTACCATCAGAGATGAATGCATATGCAAGTTTATATGTTCCTCACATGAATAGTGACCGAGATCTGAACTCCGACATTAACTGGAATGTATGTCGTTCAAGCGGAAAATACAGGTCAAAGTGACCTCATTTTGCTCGGATGTTGACCTACCATCAGAGATGCATGCATATGCAAGGTTACATGATCCTGACATGTATAGTGACAGAGATATAAACTCAGACGTAAACTTGAATGCAAGTCGTTCATGCAGAAAATATAGTTCAAAGAGGTTTAATTTTAGGGGAGGCTGTAAGTCAACCCAAGATGCACCTGCATGCAAAGTTTGATGACTCTACCATGCATAGTTGACGAGATATACACCCAAATGCAGACGTGGACGTAGATGTGGATGACGGGGGTACTCCAATAGTCCCCCTGAACTTTGTTGAGGCAAAATAAGCTTATTCTCAAAATGTTTTTTTTATATAAAACTAAGTGTTTACCCAAAAAATTGTTTTCCAATTCTTCTAAAAATGACAGGGAGATTCCTTTGTGGAAGTCCAACTTGGAGTATCAATCATAAAAATCTGTGCAGGCAATCTTGAGCTATATTACGACACAGAAAATGCTGACAGACAGACTGATTACTATAGGGCGCCTACATATGGCAGGGCCCTAAAAAATATGGGTGATATCAGGTGCACCGGTTGAGTAAGCATCTCTTGCTTCTTATAAAACACCTGCCATGTTGAACATGTCAATTCTGGAAGTATAGTGAAATCCAGTAGTGAAAAAAAAAAACAACTTTAGCTGTAATTGGAAAGATCTTTTGTCATTTCATCTGAATGAGAACTGAAATGAATATTATTTTAGTGTAAGACGTCCATCATTTTTATTGTACAGCCGTATTGGGTTTCTATCACCATGATCACCTGTTGACCCTCGCGGCCAATACTGATGACCTTAACCCAATATGACTGAACTTGGACATTATACAGATTTGATATGAAAATACCCATTTAATAACACTATAGTAATTCCTTTGCAGTTTTTAGGGTTAATTTTTGGGCAATACAATAATTTGATTAACAACCCTCAAATTATTTACAGAAAAGACCAGCAGGAGGAATTCATGAAGGAATATCAGCAAGAATATGAAAAAAAAATAAAATGACAAAACAAAATTAAAGAAACTAAATCATTAGTAATAATGAAAAATGGAAAAGTGTGTCCATGGGAAACGGATGCCCCCGTCTCCTTGCAATCGAAACCCTAAAATTATTAAAGGCGTCACTAAGTACAATATATATTGTTATCGATATCATCAATCTCAGATAAAAACAACATAGCGTTTTTCTTGCTGTTGACTCAATTTACATGTATGTATTTATAATCTCGTGCTTGCACTATCAAAAATCCTTCTCAAAACAACTAGATCTAGAGGACATGTGGAACCATAAGGGGAAAGGTAATTCTGATAGAAATGTGATATCTACATTTTCTAGCTGCGAAATCCTAGATTATAGGTCCTTTTACTTTTTAGCTCGCCGGGACGAATGTCCGGAGAGCTATTGTCATACCCCCGGCGTCGGCGTCGTCAGCAAAACTTTAACCTGGCTAGTGGAATTGAGACCTGAAGAGCTAGGATGTTGATATTTGGTATGTGGCTTCCTTGTAATGAGAGCTTTCTTCTGGTACCATATTTGTAGACATTTTGACCTTGACCTTGCCCTGAGGGGAACTTTTGAAAAAACTTTAACCTTGCCTCTAGAAGGTAGGCTTTTAGTGGTAGGGTGTTTATATTTGGTATGTAACTTCCTTATGATGAGTGCTTTCTGATGGTACCATAATTATAGACATTTTGACCTTGACCTTGCCCTGAGGGCAAGTTTTGAAAAACTTCAATTTTGCTTCTAGAATTAAGTTATTTAATGGTAGGGTGTTCATATTTGGTATGTAACCTCCTTATGATGAGAGCTTTATTATGGTACCATATTTGTAGACATTTTGTCCTTGACCTTGCCCTGAGGGCAATTTTTTAAAATCTTAAATCTTGCCTTTAGAATTAAGTTGTTTAGTGGTAGGGAGTTTATATTTGGTATTTGACTTTCTTGTGATAAGAATTTTCTGATGGAACCTTTCAAATTTATTGTGCATCGAGGTCACACTAATCCCCAGCGAGCTATGTTGTCTTCTGACAACTCTTGTTTCTGATTTGGCGGACCACAGTCTGCACCTATAAAAATATCAGCACATTTTTTCATGGTTCTCTCTGCAAACCTACCTAATTCTACACCTCTTCAGCCTTCAAACTATTCAACATCTTTCATTTGGATTGGGAAATGGGATGAGTTGTTAGTGTTAGGGTGGAAAAGGGGGGTCTTAACTCGTGGTTCATCTTTGAATATATGATGCATTTTGGAATACTACCCAGAACAGACATTTATATCAAATCAAACATAGGAACTTGCATTGGTTTGCATGGTGCTCAACAGAAGGAGAGGCTTGCAATAATGTCAATACTGAACTCTGATGTCAGCAAACATCAAATTTATTAATAGATTCTCATCCCCACCCGCCTCATTTTTTCTAAGCTCAATTTTTTTTCAACTATTCAGAAATTTTATTTAAAGTACTATCAATTTTAGTGAAAATCAAAAAAAAACCCTCCCATATTTTTGTTACAGGTGGATGATAATCTACAAATTAACTTGATAGAGTTTTTCTCAGTATAATTTATAAATGCCAGTGTCGTCTCTTTCTAACTTCATTTCATGTCGAGTGATAAATTTGATCTCGAAAACCCACTCATTCCTCTGTTAACCAGCCACTACCAATTTACCAATGGCCAGTGGCAGATCAAGACTTTCTGCTAAGGGGGGAGGGGGCATAATTTTTCCGAAAAAACCCTAGGAATTTCAAGTTTTTTTCCAACATAAGGAGGTAGGCCCTCTGGCCTAGCCTGGGATCCTGGCCCGTTTGCTGTCGCTGCACCAGGGCCAGGTGGATCACAGTTGCATTTGGCTTCTGATTGGCCCTTAAAAATAGTTTTCGCAATGGACTTGTGGGATAGCGTCATTTTCAAAACAAAATAAAAATAATAATAAAAAAAATAAAGTAAATCATTTTATGGCATGAGATAAGATAAGTCATACTTTGTCAAAACATGAATGTTTCTTTATTTTACATTGTTTTGATTGTAAGAACAAAGATTACATCCTCGATAAAATTGAAAAAAAAATGATTGACAAACAGCACGAGCTACCTGCATGGCGATATGCACATATCCATCCAAAATATTTAATTCCAATCATTTATGACGTTATACACACTTACAATTTAATAAGAATTACAATCCCCATGAGAAAATATGTGGAAATAAGACGAAATCTATACAAATCTGAAATAATCGATCTGAGTTGAGTTGAGTATATCCATATTTTTACTTTCTGTTTGTTTACATTCTGTTTTGACATGCACAGTAGATTCAGGGCTATTTTGCCCTGAATAATTTCTTCTCCACCTGGCCCTTGCGCGGTAGCCAGCGGGCCAGGATCCCAGGCTACCTGTGGCCCTCCTACATCCGCCACTGTGTTCAATGCCAGGGATAGTTGCCTTAACACCAACTGGAACTTCACTATTCATAATTTTCAGGCACCATGTTCACACTTTTAAAAATACAAATACAAATATTTATTGGTACGAACTCAATTACAATAATTGGTTAAGACCTATACAAATCTAATACAATTTACAATATATAAAATCAAAATTAATAATAATAATAATTGTACAAGTTAAACTACAAGGTAGAACTATAGCTACTTCCCAGGCCTACTTCATCTACCCAAACACATCAACCCGATATACTTCTGGTAAAAAAAAAAGTGACAGGAGATATTTTTCAACCAACACAGCTAGCCTCGTGGAAAGAGGCCCTCTAAAAAAAATCAATCACTGCATGCCGTCTTTCATGTTCACACTTTTAAAAATAGCTACTTCCCAGGGCTACTTCATCTACCCAAACACATCAACCCGATAAAAAAAATCAATCACTGCATGCCGTCTTTCAGAATTTCTGCTATCGGGAGGAGGCATAATTTATTCAACCCTGTAGCTCATGGAAAGAGGCTCTCCGCCCACTAAATCCACCACTGAATGCCGTCTTTCAAGGCCTTGATCTTGGATCGTTGCCCAGCCGTCGATGGGAACTCAGCTATTCCGGCACCATGTTCGCATTTAAATGGCTTCTTCCCGGGGCTACTTCATCTACCCAAACACATCAATCCGATATGTCAAAAACGTGACAGGAGATATTTTAGCTAGCCTCGTGCCAAAGACCCCCCCCCCCTCAATCTACCACTGCCAACCGTCTTTAAAGGCCCGGCCTGATCCCAAAAGGGGGGATTACATCTACCAGAAACATCAACCCGATTTTCATTTTTCATCCATTTCCATTACCTTATAGGATGAAGTCATTTACACGAGATCCCTGAAGCGCTTGAATGGAATGCTGATTTAGCATCATGTCTCTAAAAGACCCGGAATGCTGGTCTTCTTTTCGATCCAAAATCGTATATCTTTAATGATCAAAAGCAATTTCATAAATCATTTTGAAATGAATAACTTCATAATGACGCTGAATTATTCTAGATCATTCTTTCCTTTTCTGTAAACGTTATAACGGGAATACACTTTTTCATCTCTGTTTCATCATTGCGTTTGATATAACGGAAATTACGCCTAGAGGCCTCAACGACCCGAGACGCCCTGCTTACTTCCGCTATCCCTATCCCAGACCTTTCTTTTATATATGTAGTTTAATGAATATTCTTTTTGATTTGTATTTTCTTATTATTTCTTCTATTGGCATCCACTTTATAAAGTTTTCAGTCGAAATTGAGTTGTTTTTAATGAATATTGATATTTTGCTTTTTAATTGAGTTTACTAAACTAAAAACCTTTGCACGGGTCCGACTCTGCAAAATTTCCGTAAAATGTCACAAATAGACAGTCGTATAAAATTAGCACCCTCCTCTGCAAAAAAGCACAAACCCTCCGTTGCATTCTTTGTCAACTGGTCAAGACAAAACAAATTTGTATTCAACAGACAAAGGTAGATCTACGTTTTTACTGGCACTTAATCAACGGAAGGGGGAAGTATATAGAAGGCTTGTTGATGAGTACAACAGCATTGAAAATGCTCAAATGGAAAATTTAAGATACCATAAAAGATGCTATAAAACATTTACTAGCAAGCAAAATGTGTCCGTGAAATCACATCCTGAAACTATTCGCCAAACCAAGTCATCTTTAGATGAGTCTAATACGACCAATCAAACCATAATAACCATATCTAAAGTTAATGAGATTGATTGGTCAGTTTGTATATTTTGTACACGCTAACCTTAAAACGGGACAAAACGTTACATAAGTTATCAACTGAAGAAAGGTGTAAAGGTTTAAAACATGGGCAGGGCGCACATCCGATAATGAAATGTACAATGTGGCTGTTGCCTGTGCCGGTACCAAGTTCGGCTATCCCGAGTTCCCTATCGTTATCTATGTTCGTCTTTTGTCATTTTATTGTTTTTCTTGTGCAGTTTCCTGGTTGATTGTGACATGTGATTGTAATGTTCGGCCATTGCAAGTGTTACCTGTTATCTTCCCTTCATTTACAATGAGAAAATTTGTCTCATGAATAAGAAATTGAGGTTTGTTCCTTATTCACACTCCCACACTTTGACTCCTTAGCTGATGGTATCGGCTTTGTACAATCAATTGATGTCAAGAAAATGTCAAATTTTGGAGAATTGGGTGTTTTTTACGTAAAAACAGCTGCAAGAACTCTTCAAATATGCATCAGTAGTTGTCGATGTTTACGACAGCTATGATTTACAGGACAAATCAGTTGAACGCGGGTGACGATTTGAACAAAATGCTGATCATAGAGTCTATCATGTTACTACATAACTTACTTTGTCAGTTGGTAATGGGTCTAGAGCTGGCATGTCAGTTAACTGGTAGTAGTCTCTTGTGATTTCATGTTTATGTCACAATTGACTCGCCCCTGTTGCCAACTGAATTTTACTGTTGTTACAATTGTTTTTTTATTTATCACATTGGCTGTAGGGGGAAGGTTTGGGCCCAATAAAACTAGTTTAACCCCGCCGCAACAGGTTTGCGCCTGTCCTAAGGCAGGAAATTTATTAAGCCTTTGTGTGTCTTGTCTTTTTCTAGTTAGTTTACTTTATGTCTATAGGAGTCTAGGATGATGTTTATTTCGCTGAACTTGATTACTATTTATTCAGGGGCCGACTCCGACCTGCCGTTGGGTGTGGGTTTTCTCACCGTTCATTGAAGATCTTATGGTGGCTTTGAGTTGTTATCACTCCCCTTTGGGTCGTCGTCTCTTTGACACATTCCCCGTTTCCCTTCTTTTTTCTAATGATGGAACCCAATACCTGACTGCAAAAAATTTCTAGCTAACACAAAAAACAAGCAGTCGATGATTTCCTTCTTTGGAAACTTCTTAACTCAGTATTTGACAACTCAGTTTCCACTCTCAGATGCCCAAACATTTTATCTTGCAAAATCTAGAGATGGTCAAAGTGTTTGAGCATGATCAAGCGACCGACTGTGCATGTCTGTTTAGTACGCATGAAGAAGCAGACACTTGTTTAATTTTACATGCTCTTTATGCAGATGAGCAATTCAAGAGTCAAATGTTAGAGGGAGAATAGATATCAAATGTTTTGATACCGATGTGTTAGTGTTATGTATCCATTATTATCCACATATGCAAAACACTGACCAACTTTGGCTTTTTATTGGTACAGTTACAAGTTGTAAAGATGACAGAAGATGCATTCCCATTCATGAGCTTTGTAGGTCTTTGTCAAATTCTTCCAGCTGTACATGCTCTTATTGGGCATAAATATAATTAATCTGTTAAAATCGTGATCTACTGAATATTGCAATCTTTCCTCATTAGAAAATGTCGATATTGTAACCGGTAAAAGTTTTGCCAGGAAACTTGTTGCGAAATTGTCCGACTCCAAATCAGAATTCAAAATTTCTCATACTGATTTGAATAAGATCAGAGTCCGACTTTCTACAAACAAAGATTGTTCCCTTGTTCGTCTCCCTTTTAGCGAATCTGATTTTACACTGCATGTGCTAAGGTGTTGTCTTCAAACACAGGTATGAATGAAATCTCATGAAGCCAGACCTCCAGTAGTATGCCCATATGAGTTTGGTTGGCAGAAAGGGAACAACGGTCCAGCACCTGTACTTTTCAATGGTCTTATGTCATCAGATATCCTTCAAGATCTCATTTGCACATGTAAAAGCCGAAAAATATGCAGCAAGTTGTGTGTTTTCTTCGAACTAGACCTATCTTTCACAGAGTTGTGTCCATGCCAGGGAAGTGATCTCTGTTCGAATTCATTGACAAATCAACAAGGTCTTGGTTGATGACGATGACGCGGATCATGGAAATTGACTAATATCTTAGCGTTGCAAATATGTGATTAAATCACATTCAGATGCAAAATAGCATAAATATATTGTATATATAATGTAAACCTGCGGTGTTTACTTTGGAAATAGTTATAAAACAAAACTAAAATGATCAAAAAATTAAAAATTAAAAAAAAAATATATATAAAAGATATCAAAAATGAAAAAATAGAATAAAAATAAAATAAATAAAAATGAAATATATGTGTATATAAGAGACATAATTTAAAAATTAATCCTGCCAGACAGTTTCTGACCTTGTCGTGGTTGGTAGGCTTTATACAAACAGGAAACCAAAGTAAAACATATGATATGTTGGAAAACGTAAGAAACAGTCATATAATATGCCGCTATATTTTCATCTTACGACCCTGTCAAAATGTTCTTATAGTTTAACTTTTCCAAAAACACATTTTGGCAAAATATGTTCGACCCAAATTATATGTCCAAAGATCAAGGTCATTAGATTTTTTTTACTTCATATTCACATATATTGGCTATAGCCAAGTTTAACCATAATTTAACGTCATTAATAAATCTGATTTTCTGTTAATTTATGATATCATCATAAGAAATAGATTCATCTGTCCATTCTTCAAGGTATTTTCTGTCTTTAATCATGAAAATAAGAAAAAACAGAGAAATTTTACCAATAGTGGATTTTTCACTTTCGCAAATGGTTGACCTTTGACCCAAATTTGCATAAAACTACACCATATTTCAATTTTACGACCGACATTTCAAGAATCTACACATTTCAAGCTCTTCGTTGATATATAATATAGCCGTGTGTTAGGTGGTTGCATTAAAAATGAAATTTGACCATATAAGTCACTCACCTATTAATATCCCCGACCACCTAGCGGCAGGGGGCATAAAGGGTGTCCTTTTGCATTTCGAATTTGACATCACATTTTAAAATGTTCAGGGCTTCAACCTTCTTTTTACAATTTCTAAAAAAAGAAACGACAAAAAAAAAAAAAAAAAAACAAGAAATTTTATATTGTAGCTGACAATGCGGTTGAATCGTACAGAAAATGTGAACAGTTTTTCTTGACGGCAACGTTCTTGTAGTTCAATTACACGGGGTGTGTATATCTTAACTGTTACGATTTGCATGCTTTTATTTTTACCTTGACGATTATAATGACCGTTACCTTTCTCTCATATTCAAACTTTTACAACAAGGTAACAGATTTCATATATTATTAAATGCTTGTACTAAGTTTTACATCAGATAGAAACATTTGATATCTACATATGATGCGACTCGCAAATAGCTTTTATCATCCCCAATTTTATGAAAATGTTAAAAATGCCAGAAATTGATATTAATCCAGAAAAAAATGGGACGTAACTTACATACTTTACGTAAAAATTGATATCGACAGGATATTCTACACGAACTCTTTAATTGGCTATGGAATCAAGTTTCATGCAAATTGTACAGATGTAAAGACTATCTCCCTAATGCAAAGGCTTTCCATTTAAATCATAGTGGTTACTTGCTCTCTGTCAGTTTTTAACCATCTCTGATTTAATGGTTTCCCAAATGTATAAATTTTATCTGCTCTGATGAGACAAAAGTTGTCGATATGGTCATATGCAAAAATTAAATGAACAGGAAGATCGTTATTTACACATACCGGTGATACATTAACGGCTTTCATCTTCTTTATGTTTAGCTAGCCGAAGTACTCGTTATACCTTCCAGGGTTTTGACTGGCACGTCAGGCTGCAGTTCCACACTCGGTCATTTCGAAACACCAGAAAGTAATAGCAGTATACAAGACGAGAGTTGAACGGCGGGAAGGAAGCTATGGATAAATTGATTATTGTAGTTAGGAGGACGAACTTCGGACTGGCACATATAGCATAATGGTAGTTTTGAAGGTCGAGACAGAAAATATCACCGTATCGCGGCGAGTCCGATAGAACGAGCCCAGATACTAGTGATATCTTCCGTCGAGACCTTCAAAACTACGATTATTGTTTTTATCAGCAACGTCATAAGAATGCGTGACGTTATTGCTCGATATTTTCTTGTATCAGGTCAGTACGGAGATACTGACAACATCAGTCAGTAAGATCAGAGAGAAAAATGTACAAATTGCCGATAAAATGACATAGCATATAGCCTCAACACACCTTTTGTTGACAGATGATCCAAATGCTGGAGCAGAGGAATAACGTAAAAAAAAACTGTCATGCAATAATGCATTTTATTAGACCAAATATGACATTGAGAGTTTGACAATTTAACAGCATGTCCTAAAAATTGCACGAATTCACAAAACAAGAAAATGGTAACGCAAATATTTTAATTAGTAATACTTAATGATGCTTGATCCCTTTATCGATCCATCATTTTAGAAATTCATTTGATCAAAATATATTAAAATTGAGAATAAATGATTACAGAGCAAAAAGAAATCCATCAATATTTCTAGTTTTATTAGATATTAACAAGCATCCGATGTGGTAAGTTCATTCGATTGTGGACCATATGAATATTTTTCAAATTGATCGATTGGTTATTTTTAAAAGTGTTTTTTTTTGGTATGCTTTTTGTTTATTTTTTTTTCCTTTGCCAAGAAAGCAATATTTCAGCTTAATTAAGATCAGAACAATGTTATCAATTGAAAAAAATTATAGGAAATTATTGAATGTACAATGGAAGATCAGGGCATCTAGTTGTGATTGCTAATCGAATAGGCAAAATATGGACAGTTGTGGGACATTAAGCCTCCCATACGACCTCCAATGATTGGAGAAATACTAAAAAATACTGAAAAGGGTATTTATAATGCATTGAGCGTGGCGTTTCTCCACATTATGAACCGACTACCCTGCACTGACAAAGCATTCAATCCACAACCCGGTTTCAACTGAAGCACTGTAGACGGGGCTCATAAAAACTGATTCAGAAACCGACCTTGATAATAACAGAATTGTGTCAGTATCGTTTTAAATCCTGTATAGCACGAGTTTTGCTGTCTCCACATTTGTGTTGCCCTTGTCAGAGTTTCTTCATTTGTTCCCACATCTACCAATTTTTATAGCAAAGGCCCCTTCTAAATTCCACCCGGGGTGTTTCGTTTTATTTACATGACGTTCAATAATCTTGGAGAGAGAGGGCAGAACTGCAACAGGTCGATAATTATTAGCATTTTGTTCGTCGCCACTTCTAAAGACAGGACTAACTCTTGTATGGAAAAATACCACTTTTTAAACTAAGATTTAAATATACACGTTAGTGAAGGAGCTAAGACAATGCTACACATACCTAGGTCCTATTTCATCTAAACCTGTTGCTTTAGATTTGTTGAAGTTTTTAAAGTATACTTTTACGTCAAGTATGCTCAATTCAGGCACACTAAATTTAAGAATTTTATCTATACCTTTATTTTTAACACACGATTTAAGTTTGGCATAATCTGTATGTACATTATCTAAATCAACAAACCCTTCAGAAATATTTGCGAAGTGTTCATTAAATGCACTTGCAATTTCATTGTCATTTGTAGCAACTTCATTTTTGTAATTTAAAGCTTTCACTGAGCTCTGTTGAAGTTTTGAATTTATGAATTTCATGTATTTCCAAATAGTTTTACTGTCTCTGAAGTTTGATATAGCATTCAGAAAAAATGCTTCTTTGACTGTTCAATTAATAAATGTAACTTTATTACGCCACAATTTGTAATTACAATTATCTTTGATTCTGTGGAAGTACATGTAATCTCTTTGAAACCGTGTTTCATTTATTTCCTTAGTCCACCATTCCGGTTGTTGAGTATTCTTTACTCTTTTCAGTTTTTAGGGGCGTGTTTGTCTTAAGTGTCTGTAAACAATTTATACCAAAGATCAAGAGCTTCATCTACATTACACAATGATTCAATTAGATATAATGGGGTATTAACAACATCTTCAATAAATTTATTTTCATCGAAATTTTAAAATGATCGATACTCAATCATTAAATGGTGTTTTTTTTTTATCGATTTTGGATTTAATTTCCTGGTAACACAGACAGGCAGGGAAATGATCACTGGTAGCATAGTTTGGTACACTTATTTCAGTTATGTGATCAATATCATTTGAATAAATGTGGTCTATCGTTGTTTCACTTTTATCCGTTTCCTTTGTTGGTTTGTGCACTAGTTGATCAAAACCATAAAAATGCATTGTCTACCCATTTTTGGTTCCCAGTACAAGTATTATCTTGATAATTTAAGTTAAAATCTCCTAAAAGCAATATTTCCTATTTTCAGAAGAAGCTGTGTCAATTTCAAGATCAAACATATCAATCCATGACTGAGGAGAGTTTGGTGGGCGGTAAAAAATGCCCACTAAAAATGATTTTGCATTTAGTAGTTTAATTTCTACCCAAATAGATTCAATGTTGCCAACTTCAATATATTTTCTTCTGTCATGGCATACATTATTGTTAATGTAAATATTGATACCTCCACCATTATTGATACTATTTCTATCTTTTCTATTTATTTTAATAATTATTAGATCAAACTTTTGAAGTGTCAAGGATTAACGATTAACATAAACAGTAATTGCGGATATTTAACATAACTCATCCAAAGACAGGTATATATGTTAACAATGTTGACATACTCCTGTAATGTAATCTAACACACGGTAATTTGAAGACTTGATGACATTAAAATTCCCACAACTATAATTGAAATTGTTGTAATTGATGGCAAACCCTATTTCAATTCTTCTGCGAAGAATTTTTGGCACAAGTTACCCCACATCACCCGAACAACGTGAAGAAAAACGATCACACACAGATGTTGAGGACACCCTTGTTACAATTACTGCCAATACCATACAAACCATCATCCAATTTCAGACCAAAATGTGAAATAATCTGATGCAGTTTAGGCAGCATAATGACTGATACAACAAATCTCATTATAACACACACAGCCATTAGTAGAAAAAAGACAAATTGAAAAATGGGAACAGAAAACTGAGAGAAGACCTAGACTCAGTGGAGCAATATGGACGCTGCAGTCTGATTAGAAAGTATGCAGTCTGATCCCCGAGTATGACGAGAAAGTGATAAACACAACGAAGGAATATTAGAAATAGCTGACACTGTCCTAAACTTTCAGGCGAAAGATGTTATCACATCGTCAAGAGTTGGTAAAGTACTTAACCCTCTTAATGAAGTCTAAATAAATCATAGATAAATAATTGTCAGAACCTTATGTAAAATTAAGAATACTGAAGTGTCGAAAAGAAAAAAAATCTAGAGAAAATTGAAAACTATATGATTTATTACATTAATGAAACAGGATCTCATATTAAAAAAAAAGAACACGAAAATAAATCAGCTGCAGACAACAAATGGGAAAAATTATGTTAAAGACAAAAATGATCAGTTTCATGATGCCATTACACTGGCAGTTGGTTGGCAAATAAGACCCAACATTATGATATCTCGTAATTTCGTAAGAAAAATATAAAATTTATTCATTTCCCAATTTATGGATTATTTAAATTTATCCAGTATTTATACAAATATTCTATTTTTTTCTGTAGTTGAAATAAAGGGCTACGCCGAGCGCAGCAATATATGATTGATTGATTATTTAGAATTTAACGTCCAATGAGCAATTTTTCAGCCATATAAGGACGAGAACAAGTTAATCAATTCAAAAAATTGTAAGTAAAAGAAGAAAGAAATAAAGGTGGAAGGGACAACCGTGGTAACGACTTTTGATTGCCACTGGAAAATGGGGAGAAATGAGTAGGGGCAGGAAATTTAGCCTTCCATACGACACCCAGTGTGTCTGCTCTCTTTAGAGAAATATAGAAATGGTCTTCATACTGCATGGAGCGTCGCGTTTCTCCAAACAGTTTGGCTACAATGGTTCAAGGTCAGGCTTTCCGTATTATGACCTGACTACCCCGCATATACAGGACATTCCCCTATCCATCAAGTGGGGACGCGCCCGGCAGCTCTATAGCCAGAACCCTGAAAACCGATGCTCAAAGGATGCTGCGGACCTATTCATAAGCCGGGACCGCGAACGGCGACAGCAAGATATGACCGCAGCATAAAAATTTCTTCTTTGACTGTTCAATTAATAAATGTAACTTTATTACGCCACAATTTGTAATTACAATTATCTTTGATTCTGTGGAAGTAGTCTCTTTGAAACCGTGCTTCATTTATTTCCTTAGACCACCATTCCGGTTGTTGAGTATTCTTTACTCTTTTTAGTTTTTTTAGGGGCGTGTTTGTCTTAAGTGTCTGTAAACAATTTATACCAAAGATCAAGAGCTTCATCTACATTACACTATGATTCAACTAGATAAAACGGGGTATTTACAACATCTTCAATAAATTAATTTTCATCGAAATTTTAAAATGATCGATACTCAATCATTAAATGGTGGTTTTTAATCGATTTTGGATTTTATTTTCTGGTAACACAGACAGGCAGGGAAATGATCACTGATAACATAGTTTGGTACACTTATTTCAGTTTTTTGAATAAATGTGGCCTGTCGTTGTTTCACTTTTATCAGTTTCCCTTGTTGGTTTGTGCACTAGTTGATCAAAACCATAAAAATGCATAGTCTACCCATTTTTAGTTCACAATACAAGAATTATTTTGATAATTTAAGTTAAAATCTCCTAAAAGCAATATTTCCTATTTTCAGAAAGAGCTGTGTCAATTTCAAGATCAAACATATCAATCCAGGACTGACGAGAGTTTTCTGGGCGGAAAAAATGCCCACTAAAATGATTTTGCATTAAGTAGTTTAATTTCTACCAAAATAGATAACTTCAATATCTTTTCTTCTGTCATGGCATACATTATTGTTAATGTAAATATTTATACCTCCACCACTATTGATACTATTTCTATCTTTTCTATTTATTTATTTATTTAAATAATCAAACTTTTTGTTGTGTCAAGGATTAACGATTAACATAAACAGTAATGGCGGATATTAAACATAACTAATCCAAAGACAGGTATATATGTTGACAATGTTGACATACTCCTGTATTGTAATCTAACACACGGTACTTTGAAGACTTGATGACAATATAATTCCCACAATTATAATTGAAATTGTTGTAATTGATGGCAAACTCTATTTCAATTCTTCTGCGAAGAATTTTTGGCACAAGTTACCCCACATCACCCGAACGTCGTGAAGAAAAACAATCACACACAGATTGAGGACACCATTGTTACAATTACAGCCGATACCATACAAACCATCATACAATTTCAGACCAAGATGTTAAATAATCTGATGCAGTTAAGGCAGCATAATGACAGATACAATAAATCTCATTATAACACACACAGCCATTAGTAGAAAAAGACAAATTGAAAATGAGAACAGAAAACTGAGAGAAGACCTAGACTCAGTGGAGCAATATGGACGCTGCAGTCTGATTAGAAAATCGAGGGGATCCCCGAGTATGACGAGAAAGGGATAAACACAACAAAGGAATATTAGAAATAACTAACACTGACCTAAACTTTCAGGCGAAAGATGTTATCACATCGTCAAGAGTTGGTAAAGTACGTACCCCTCTTCATGAAGTCTAAACCAATCATAGATAAATAATTGTTAAACCCCTATGTAAAATTAAGAATACTGAAGTGCCGAAAAGAAAAAATCTAGAGAAAATTGAAAACTATATGATTTATTACATTACTGAAACAGGATCTAATGTTATTAAAAAAAAGAACACGAAAATAAATCAGCTGCGGACAACAAATGGGAAAAATTATGTTAAAGACAAAAATGATCAGTTTCATGATGCCATTACACTGGCAGTTGGTTGGCAAATAAGACCCAACATTAAGATATCTCGTAATTGTGTCAGAAAAAAATAAAATTTATTCATTTCCCAATTTATGGATTATTTCAATAACAATATATAGATTTATCGAGTATTTATACAAATAATCTATGATCTCGTGAGGCAAATATTTTCCGTAGTTGAAATAAAGGGCTACGCCGAGCGCAGCAAGATATGATTTTATTGATTGATTTTTTAGAATTTAACGTCCAATGAACAATTTTTCAGCCATATCAGGACGAGAACAAGTTAATCAATTCAAAAAATTGTAAGTAAATGAAGAAAGAAATAAAGGTGGAAGAGACAACCGGGGTAACGACTTTTGAATGCTACTAGAAAATGGGGAGAAATGGGTAGGGGCGGGAAATTTAGCCTTCCATACGACACCCAGTGCGTCTGCTCTCTTTAGAGAAATATAGAAGGGGTCTTCATACTGTATGGAGCGTGACGTTTCTCCAAACAGTTTGGCTACAATGGTTCACGGTCAGGCTTTCCGTATTATGACCTGACTACCCCGCATGGACAGGACATACCCCTATCCACCAAGTGGGGACGCGCCCGGCAACTCTATAGCCGGAGCCCTGAAAACCGATCCAGGTGCCGGGCCTCTGTTAGGAAGACTCATACTCCATGCTCAGAGGATGCTGCGGGCCTATTCATAAGCCGGGACCACGCACGGCGGCAGCAAGATAGGACCGCAGCATAAATTTAAACAAATGTATTCTAAAATAAATATGTACACAGTTAAGGGCTTTACCCATTAATAAGCTGGACACAAACCAATCTAATTAAAATTAGATCTACAAATTGTTCCCTATAATCACTGCATGGTAGATCTAACAACATCCCATTTTACTTTCTGTTTCGATGATTCATTCGAAATCCTCGGCTTTTATCATAAAGTTTAATGTCTTCAAAATCATGAAGACTGGATTCTGATTGGTTGGTGTCAAAGGTCACAAAACAGAAAGTAAAATGGGATGTTGTTAGATCTACCATGCAGTGACTATAGGGCACAATTTGTAGATCTAATTTTAATAAGATTGGACACAAACAAGCGATCCCTTATTGATCGGAAACAGTTAGAGCTACACAAATCTATTGACTGCCAACTAAATGTTTATATTAAGAGAAATCACAAGGAAAAAAATCCCGTTGAAATCAGCTGAAAAATCAAAGTTTTATCTTTGCCCTGTTTTACCCCTTATAGCTTAGAATGTCAAATCGGGTCACCATACTATTCAAAACTTACCTAAAGAGAAATCCAAATAAATAGTAACATTTTTATTCCAATGAAAAATAAAGATTTCACACATTTAGAAAAATTGCAATTTTGGCCCCTTTGACCCCTTAAAGCCATCCTCCCCAGCCAAGGATTACGATCCGCTCCTCTCCTCTTCATCCTTGGTAGATTAAGCCACATTGTTGATTTTTAGTATGATTTATTGTTAAATTAAAATCTTAGGTATTCTGCATATTACAATCTTGACCCTGTTAAGCCTCTCATAATTCGGAAAGGAAACAAGTTATAAAAAAATCTGATGGTGCAGCGCAATGTTATTTGGTTTTATAAAGAATCCATTGCAAAAAACTGCATTTAAATCGGACTAAATATTTTTAAAAAAATGAGATTCCACTTTTTGGTCCATTTATCTCGTGAACTGTACCTAGGGCATGAAATCTGTTGAATAATATTGATTGGAAATTTCCTCAGGAGAACATTGAAAGAAGCCTCATCAAAATCTGATAAATAATTTCTACAACTTACTTTATGAATACACCCAATTTGCCCCCCCCCCCCCCNAAAAAAAAACGGGCGGGGCTACAATATCAAAAACCAATCTCGGCCTTCGCTTTATGTCATGGACCATTATGTTGAACTTTCATAATGATTGGTCAACCAGAACTTACGTAATCTCACGGAACATTTGATTGATTAGATAACGTTTCATGTCCAATGAGCAATATTTCAGCTATATCAGGACGAGAACAATTAAATCAATTGAAATTATTGTCAAGTAAAAGAAAGAAAAAAGATGGAAGGGACAACCGGGGTAACGACTTTTGATTGCCACTGGAAAAGGGAAGAAATGGGTAGGGGCAATAAATTAAGCCTTCCATTAGACACCGGGTGCCTTTGCTCTCTCGCATGGAATAAAGTGTCTACGGACGCCAACGCCGTCAGTTATATCACCGGACACTTGGGNAAAAATCTAAATCCTTAAAGTCAAGTTTCGATATCTTAGTTTTAATTAACTGTCTTTCAACAAATTCTAATGGCGCATTTTAGTAATCTTTAATCCTTAAATGGACTCCATTTAGACAGTGTACTTTGGGGACAAAAGTGACAAAATGTTAATCCGCAATTTGTGTTTATTTAGTTTTCTATAGTGACATTTCTATGGACAACGTTAATCTATGTTTTTATATATATTGTTGTTATTTTATTTGTTATATCAGTTTAGGTTTATAGTTCGGTTACGCCGGACTGCAAAATAAAAGTATAGAACGGAAATATATTCCTTCTTGATTTTATAACCGGAACGCCTACATTCCCCCGGATATACGTGCTGGTTACAGTGGCTGATCCCGTACCTAGTTCTACCGTGAGTTAAATTCCCCAACAGAAAATGGAATCGTTGAGAACAGATTTTTACAGACCTTGGAGCACACAGTCGTGTGATTATGGAACGCCATATTCGACAGAACAATTATATGCCATCAATTTGGAAAATAGTTTATGCAAATTTTGCGGTTAGACTGTATATTCACAATTTCATTTTAATATATGTGCTGTCAGAAGATCTTTCTGCTATAAATGTAGACATTTTGGACATTACGCCAAGATGTGTAGTTTCCACGGACAAACACCGGAAAAGAAAGTTAAAAGCAAATTGCGACGTGATGCCGAAAGATTAAAAATATTTAAGGAAAGGAAAATAATGTCAATATTTTCCTGTGCCGAAATAAATAACATTGAACTGCAGGAATTTTATGGAGGAGCCGACCATCGAAAAGAGGAAGTTAAAACACTCAAGCAAAAAGTAAAGGACGTAAAATTTGATAAAGAAATGGAGAAATCAAAGAGAGTGAAATTTATGATTAAATGTGATTATTTGGACAAAAAATTACGGGAAATAAGCAACAAACACATTAAAACAGTGTCGAAATTAAACAAATTTAAAAAGGAGCGTGCACAGGATAAAAAGAAAATTGACGATCTGGAAACTGAAATGACTGATTATAAACTGCAGATAGAGGAGGTACACGTTTGTAAACCGAACACGGCTGAAAAAGAAAAGTATGAAACGGAAATAACGGCATTAAAAGAGAAAATTGAAGACATGGACCACTATAATGAAAGAATGTATGATGAAAGGTGCGAGGCAATTGATTTACAATATAAATTAAATCGTGAAAAAGAAGAAATGCAAAATGAGATATACAAGCTGCAAGACCAAATAGATGAACTCCGATCTCGAAATCAATACCATTCACACCGCAATCGATATCAAGGACAACACAGGGGAAATCGACGAAATTTCAACAGACAAAATTATGCTTAATTTTGAAAATTCTGTTTTGGATATTATAGTTCCTTCTCAAATTATATGCATGCCGTGCATTCTTATCTCAAAACGAGGCTAAGTGTACAAACAACAGCATCACCCAGTGCATGATAAATAGTAAATAAATATGGCTGATAATCTCTTACCTAACAAATTAAAATCAAAATCTCCTCAACATTGTTGTGTTCCTTACTGTACATCCGATTCCAGATATAATCAAGAATTACATTTTCATCATATTCCAAAGAATGAAGAATTAAGAAAGCAGTGGATAATTAAAATTAGAAGAGATGAAGGGCCAATGTTTAATGTAAGTACTAGCATAAACTCTTGTTACCGTAAAAATCCTCAAAAATATAAATAAAAAAAAAAAACAAATTATTTTATATAATTTCATTTTTAATTTTTAACTTGTATATAGTATTGTCATGTTCTAGGTTGTACTTTTTGAAATAAGCTGAAAAATAGAAATAAACAAAAAAACTTTTGAACTGATAGCGTTATAAAACCATGCAATAATATCTATATTTCAAAAAAGTGACTGGTCAAATCTTTTTTTTTTCCAGATCTCCAGTTCAACTGTGGTATGTTCCAAACATTTCAAAGAAGATGACTATACTGGATGGAATCCAGTTCGCAAAAAATTAAAGGCTCACTCAGTGCCCAGTATATTCAACTGGACATGTGACAAAGTACCCCGCAGAGTTCTGAAAAGAAAACAACCCCCTTCATCTGACACAAAACCAACTGATGGAGAAGGTATAGAGCCAGACATAATAACAGAAGAAGAGGAAAGTTCTGCACCTAACACTGATGATGACTATAATGTACAACGGCAGGTAGATGAACTACAAAAGCAGATAGAGGAAAAAGACAGAGAAATTGAGAAGTTGAGAGAGCAACTTAGATTAGAAAAATTTGGAATTTCAAGGTTTTCACATGATGATACCTTAATTAATTTTTATACAGGATTTCCATCTTATTCTGAATATGTTTCGTTCTATACGTGCATTGAACCAACGGCTCAAAATATGAAAAGTGCTTATTACTACAGTAGTGACACTATTAGTCTAGCAGGGAGAAAAAGGGGAATGCTACTGA
>MJUU01022951.1:58376-83966 GCA_002080025.1 Modiolus philippinarum
TGCCTGCTATTGGCTCACAAATGTGGCCACGTCTCATTGCTGCCGTCATACACCTTCTTGTACTATGAAGGCGAGTAGCAAGAACTTCATGATCCTTCCGTCGTTTGCATATGTCACCAACACATGAAGCTGTAATTCTGTGTTTTCTTACTTTAAACCAAAGGGGTGAATTACTTTGAAGTCTTGTGTTCTATTCAAATCTTGTAACTTCTGTGGGTTGTAGTTGCAGCCCTGCAAACTTAACTGCCTGACATTCAGAAAGTATGAAATTGTATTTGGTTTCCATAACATTTCTGCTTGGAAGATTTGGAAAGCTTACCCCATCATACAAATTGATAATACAATTGCTTTCTAGTGACTGCTGATACGAGAGAACCGATCCCTTGGGAAACATTCCAAATTTTGTGTTCACTAGTGGCATTTCATAGTTGTGTAAAGCTGGCAAAACTAACATATCTGGCGACGTTTCAGCTAAAATATCATGTTTCTCAGACCATTTGACAGGTTCTCCACGAATAGGGTTGTACAATGTCGATTTAAGTGTCCTAGGTGCCACATCCCCTTCTACATCCGTTTTCCTATAGCCTAAAACTTCGATGTCTTGTACTTGTTTGCCTTTAATTTTTTCACCCCAAAGCGTATGCCAGGTCTGTGGTTGCGACGTCTTTGCAACATCTTCGGGCAAAGCCCTCAATTTCAAGATCTTGTATTTTGCGATTTGGTATAGTAATCCACTAATGTGGCCACACGCCTCTGACAGGCCAATTGGACAAGAACATTCTGCCTTCTGTATACTTGGTACATTTCCTGTTTTAAATACAACCTACAAATATAATTTGCTTTATTATAATTTCAGGCTTGGCTCACAAAGTATGACATGAGACAGTAATAAAACAGAATATACTAGTTATAATTAGCAATATTTATTAATTTAATTATAAAATATTGATGTATTTGTTTTATATATTTTCAATTTATTAATAAATCATTAGTGAATTATTTTAATTTCTCCTGTTACTTAAATTGGGTGTGAAATACGAATGACATTGACCTTTATTTGATGGGGTGGTTCATTTCGTCTCTGCGACCTATAACACCTTCCTGTTACAACACTGGTACCAGAAATTTCTTCAACTGAAAATAGAAATAATTATGAATAGTACGGTATTTCTCCTTAGAAACAATAATAACATATGGTTATCATCAACTTTGCCATGCTGTTCAAGTACATTTTAAAGAAACATAATGTTTTGTTTATCAACTTTCTATGCTATATTTTATAGAATTTAGATATCCTTCAGGAAGAAAATTCACATATGAATTGCATTGGCCTGACTTTGGAAATTTCATTCATGGTATATATATCAAACATTTACTATGGTATGTTTCATAGTAAAGAATGTGTATTGTGCATGTTGTGTATGGATGTTTCAAAACAAATGAAAGTAAAATGATAAAATCATTTGTTCACTTACCTTTGATATCATGGAGATATCCTTCACTGAAGTATTTGAAGCCTTTGGTAATTGGTTTTTCTCCTGATGAATGTTTATTGGATTTAATATACTGTTCAACAAAAGTAAAAGTAAGATCTGGTATTAAATCTAAATCTCTGTAATTACAGTTAGATGCCATATCTATCTTATTGCCAAGGACGCTGAGAAGATTCTTGCTCACTAAGCCTCGTTCTGAAATTCTGATTAATATTAATCAGATAATATTAAGAAGGGACTATAATGAAAGTTTATGTAAAAAGTTTCATTTCATTTGGAAAATTTATTCAAGACACGAGGACGTGTCTTCCGTGGAACGGAGGAATATATCACCGGACACTTGGGACCTTTTATTTCGGAAAGTATAAATAAATGGAATTCGTTATCAACATATATTTTGGACATTATTTTATTTTAATTATTTCTTAAAAAATCTAAATCCTTTAAGTCAAGTTTCGATATCTTAGTTTTAATTAACTGTCTTTCAACAAATTCTAATGGCGCATTTTAGTAATCTTTAATCCTTAAATGGACTCCATTTAGACAGTGTACTTTGTGGACAAAAGAGACAAAATCTTAATCCGCAATTTGTGTTTATTTAGTTTTCTATGCAATTTGTGTTTATTTAGTTTTCTATAATGACATTTCTATGGACAACGTTAATCTCTGTTTTTTATATATTGATGTTATTTTAGTTAAGGTTTTTAGTTCGGTTACGCCGGACTGCAAAATAAAAGTATAGAACGGAAATATATTCCTTCTTGATTTTATAACCGGAACGCCTACATTCCCCCGGTTATAGTATCATACCAATATACGACGTCAAAAATTTTTTTCTCGGTCGTATTAAAATATTTGGTGTGACCCTCAAAAATAACCTATCACCCGCAAGGGATAATCAAACGCCGCGGGTCCTCATTTTTACCCCCTCCAGATCGTCATCAGCCCTGCAACAAAAGTAACATCATTATTAACAGCAAACAGTGCTTTAAATTTTCTTTGACAGAAAAAAGCATTTAGCATCTCGTTGAAAATGCCTTAAACACATTATCAGAAAAAGGTCTTGCTCTCCTCATGTATGGTAATAAATGGTACAGAACTTCTGAAAAGAATTCTTGAAATGTTGGATAATGGCTTGCCGCGATATGAACCCCCACCACATACTTGAAAGTTGGGTTATGACCTGCCACAGCAGAATTTGAGGTTGGCAAGTATGCAAGAAGTATCTTAGGCCATGCCTACCTTGTCTATCAGCGCATCAATATTAACAAAACAAACCGTAAGAATTGTACAAATTAGTTAACTCAGCCATAGTCAATTACCCGATGTCTTGAAAACTGAAATTTACATAACATGTATTTAAAAAAATGTTTTATCGAATGATGCTTTTGTTAATTAACGATTAAAAGAATAGTAGAAGTTTGTTTCTGACACTTCAAATATTGTCTCCAATAATAGACTCGTCCACAAGTGGCTCTTTAATTATTGTCGGCAATATTTGTTTCGTGTCAGGAACAAAACTTCAATTATTCAATATATATTGATTTGTCATAACTGTGTTTTACTGTTGGTAGTATTTGTACACAATTACAATGTATGCTCTTTCCTTTTGAAATATGAATGGAACTTCTAATTAAACGTAGTAAATACCTGAGCGGTGAAGGTCTTTCATGTGGAATCAATCACAGTCCCAGTTTATAGACACTTTCTCAAAATCATCATGGTCGTTATTTAAGGAGGTTCGCTCCTCATGTTTTGGAATTTCTATCAGGGTTTCGGAATTCTCTGGTTTTATCAATTTAAAGCATTATACTTTTTGCCCACAGACCCCTAATTTTCCCATAATTTCGTTTTATACATCTTTTTGAGTATTCTGTAAAAATTTCATTAAATTTTATTTATTCTGTCACATTCATTCTTGGTCAAACCTTGCTAAAGTTAATCGTATGAAAAATCCGAAGAGTTCCCTTTTCCTCCAAATTTCAGTCACTTATAACTTATAATGCCTGTGTTTTGTGGTGAACAATTTACACACCAAGTTTGAAGACAGTATGTTAGTTCATTTACAAGTTATGAGTATGAAACCCCAAAATTTACAAAATTTCAAAGTTTCAAGGGCCATAACTCCAGAACCCCTTGGACCTCTGAACCCAAAATCAAACTAGACCTGAGTTTTAAAGTAAACAACTTACAAACCAAGTTTGAAGACCTTGGATTATTTCGTTTACAAGTTATCAGTCGGAAACCCTAAAATTCGCAAAATTTCAAAGTTTCAAGGCCCGTAACTCAAGAACCCCTTAGACCTCTAAACCCAAAATCCAACTTGACCTGAGTTTAATGGTAAACAACTTACATACCAAGTTTGAAGACCTTGTGTTATTTTGTTCACAAGTTATCAGTCGGAAACCCTAAAATTTGCAAAATTTCAAAGTTTCAAGGGGCATAACTCCAGGACCCCTTGGACCTCTGAAATCAAAATTAAATTTGACCTGAGTTTTGTGGTAAACAACTTGCATACCAAGTTTGAAGACCTTGTGTTATTTCGTTCACAAGTTATAAGTCGGAAACCCTAAAATTCGCAAAATTTCAAAGTTTCAAGGGGCATGACTTCAGGACCCCTTGGACCTCTAACCCAAAATCAAACTTGACCTGAGTTTTGTGGTAAACAACTTGCTTACCAAGTTTGAAGACCTTGTGTTATTTCTTTCACAAGTTATCAGTCGGAAACCCTAAAATTCGCAAAATTTCAAAGTTTCAAGGGGCATAACTCCAGGACCCCTTGGACCTCTGAACCCAAAATCGAGCTTGACCTGAGTTTTGAGGTAAACAACTTGCATACCAAGTTTGAAGACCTTGTGTTATTTCCTTCACAAGTTATCAGTCGGAAACCTTCGGGGGACAGACGGAAGGACAGACGGACTGACGCACACACACACGACTGAGGGTATCACATAATACCTCGCCACTTCGTGTGGCGGGGTATAAAAACTAGAGGCTCAGACACTGAGCCTGTATCGCTCACCTGACAAAATGCTGAACAGCACAATTTTTCGATGTTCTCTATGGTGGCCATGTTTTATGTGAATTTCCCATAGGGCCAAAATAAACTTTGTTCTGTGCTGGCGGTCATGTTTTTCATTGGATCAGAACGAAATGAACAATCTTTGTTAAGGACCTTCAGTTCATCATTCCTGTAAAGTTTGGTTGAATTTGCTTCAGCGGAGAAGAAGAAAATGTAAATTTTCCCATAGGGTCCAATGTTAAACCTTAGTTCCGCGCTGGCGGCCATGTTTTTCATTGGATGGGAAGGAAATGAGCAATCTTTGTAAAGGACCTTTCATATATCATTCCTGTAAAGATTGGTTGAATTTGCTTTAGTGGTTTCAGAGGAGAAGATGAAAATGTGAATTTTCCATAGGGCCAATGTTAAACTATGCTCCGTGCTGGCGGCCATGTTTTTTATCGGATTGGAACGAAATGAGCAATCTTTGTTAAGAACCTTTAGTACATCATTCCTGTAAAGTTTGGTTGCATTTGCTTCTGTGGTTTCAGAGGAGAAGAAGAAAATGTGAATTTTCCCATAGGGTCCAATGTTAAACCCATGTTCCGCGCTGGCGTCCATGTTTTTTATCGGATCGGAACGAAATGAGCAATCCTTGTAAAGAACCTTACATACATCATTCCTGTAAAGTTTGGTTGATTTTGCTTCAGTGGTTTCAGAGAAGATAAAAATGTGAATTTCCCATATGGCCAATGTTGAACTATGTTCCGTGCTGGCGGCCATGTTTTTTATCGGATCGGAACGAAATGAGCAATCATTGTTAAGGACCTTGACTATATCATTCCTGTAAAGTTTGGTTGAATTTGCTTCTGTGGTTTCAGAGCAGAAGATAAAAATGTGATTTTTCCAATAGGGTCCAATGTTAAACCTAAGTTCCGCGCTGGCGGCCATGTTTTTTGTCAGATCGGTACAAAATGAGCAATCATTGTGAAGGACCTTCCATACATCATTCCTGTAAAGTCTGGTTGAATTTGCTTCAGCTGTTTCAGAGCAGAAGATAAAATGCTATTTTCCCATAGGGTCCAATGTTAAACCATGTTCCGTGCTGGCGGCCATGTTTTTTGTCGGATCGGAACGAAATGAGCAATCATTGTTAAGGACCTTTAGTACATCATTCCTGTAAAGTTTGGTTGAATGTGCTTCTGTGGTTCGAGAGCAGAAAATGAAAATGTGATTTTTCCCATAGGGTCCGATGTTTAACCCAAGTTCCGTGCTGGCGGACATGTTCTTTGTGGGATCTTAACAAAATGAGCAATCCTTGTAAAGGACCTTACATACATCATGCCTGTAAAGTTTGGTTGAATTTGCTTCAGTGGTTTTAGAGCAGAAGATGAAAATGAGAATTTTCCCATAGGGTCCAATGTTAAACCTAAGTTCCGCGCTGGCGGCCATGTTTTTGTCTGATCAGAACAAAATGAGCAATCATTGTAAAGGACTTTCAATACATCATTTCTGTAAAGTTTGGTTGAATTGAATTTTCAGCTGTTTCAGAGCAAAAGATGAAAATGTGATTTTCCCATAGGGTCCAAAGTTAAACCATGTTCCGTGCTGGCGGCCAAGTTTTTTATCAGATCAGAACGAAATGAGCAATCTTTGTTCAGGACCTTAAGTACATCATTCCTGTAAAGTTCGGTTGAATTTGCTTCAGCAGTTTCAGAGGAGAAGAAGAAAATGTGAATTTTTCCATAGGATCCAATGTTAAACCTAAGTTCTGCGCTAGCAGCCATGTTTTTTATCGGATCGGAAAGAAATGGGCAATCTTTGTAAAAACACCTTCCATACATCATTCCTGTAAAGTTTGGTTGAATTTGCTTCAATGGTTTCAGAGAATTTCCCATATGGCCAATGTTAAACTATGTTCCGTGCTGGCGGCCATGTTTTTTATCGGATCGGAACGAAATGAGCAATCATTGTTAAGGACCTTGAATATATCATTCCTGTAAAGTTTGGTTGAATTTGCTTCAGTGGTTCGAGAGCAAAAATGAAAATGTGATTTTTCCCTTGGGTCCAATGTTAAACCTAAGTTCCGCGCTGGCGGCCATGTTTTTTGACAGATCGGAATGAAATGAGCAATCTTTGTAAAGGACCTTCCATACATCATTCCTGTAAAGTTTGGTTGAATTTGCTTCAGTGGTTTCAGAGGAGAAGATGAAAATGTGAAAAGTTTAAAGGACGGACGACAGACGACGGGCGCCAAGTGATGGCAATAGCTCACACTGACCCTTTGGGTCAGATGAGCTAACGAGATCATCAACCTATCATTTTTTTTTCATTTAAATTATTTCTTTTTCAAAGTTCTAACAAAAAAATCACATTTATTTGAAATCCCATTTATTTTCATATGGAGTAGCGAACCCCTTTAAATTTAAGATTATTTATTGCAAAAATGTTATATCCCAATCAAAAGCTTAAGCCCATATTTGTACCTGTGTTTGCACAAATGTTGATGCTGTTGAACAGGAATATGGGGTAGGGTAAATCGTTTTTGAACAGGAATATGGGGTAGGGTAAATCGTTTTTGGACATTTTTTTTTTTTAAATTGAAATATCAACTTGTTCTTCAGTTCAGCTTTGATTGCTTGATTTTCTATTCTTTTTTAAATGAGATCCTTTTATTGCACATTTGCTAAAAATAAGTTTTGTTTGCTAATATAGATGGTCGTTATAGAATTACAGAAATTTAAGAAAAACATTGTCCTCCATCGATTAAATTTGCCAATTTAACTATATCCTGCATCTTTTAATTTTTCAAGTTTATGACATCATGACGAACTCGTGTTGAAGCTTCAATCAGTTTAGGTAACGGAATGGGATGATTGCTGTTTGTGTATAAACCAGGTACAACAGTAAACAGAATTAGTTTGTAGACTGATTTCTTTTAGGATCTTTTGTGGACTTGAAAACTTAAAGTGCGAATGACTCAATACTACGATGGCCGAAATCAGCCTACAGAAAAACTTTCTTTAAAAATTATTTTTGACATAAAAACATACATGACAAACATATTTTTCTTTATAAAAATTAAAAATTGTCAATATTTTGTTATGACAAAAACATTTTTATCGTAAAATGAAGTTAAATGTCATATGTTATACCCCAGAGTTAAATTTTTTAACAAGAAAAGAAATGTTTGTCAAAAATATATTTCTAACCGAAACATACTGAAGTAATTAAGTAAGCAAGAGTCCCGCTGCGTTGCAAGATGAAGTATACACTATAAATTAGTCTGTCAGTTTCCTTAATTATGAAACATAAGAAATGTTTAAACAAAGTTCAGAAAATATCCACACTGTGGCCGAAGGCTTTGTAATGGAATGTACAGGTAACGATTATTTGTTAACTTTTGCTAGATGAGAACAATCTGTTGATTCACCCTTGTCCACCTTGGTACTTAAATTTTTGTATGTTTTTACTTTTGTCTGATTTAACATTTTCTGCTAAGAAATGTTTGGAGTCGTTCCCCAAAAAGAAAGTTTTACTGGATAAGTTGTATCTTTAAACAGGAATGATGTATTTTTAAAGAATACGTGCTTATTGTTAAATAAATATTCATGATTGTTGCAGGAACAGAATATATAATACAATTAAGTAAAAATGGGCTATCCTACAAAGAGATCTCTGCAATGCTTCGCAACAAAATGAATTTAGAACTGAGGTAAGAATTTAATTAATCCAGCTTTATAATTAGCAAATGCATGTTTTCTTATTGTAGGCAACTTATTTGAGTAACCGAAATAGAGGAACAAGTCAATTCTTATCTGCAAACAATATTCTCACAACATATGATGTTATGAATGGAGAGTACAAGAATGGCTGGTGTTCTGAAAAGAAAAGGAAATCTAACACACCCGATGACAGTTAAGCTGACGAAGCTTCGCCGAGTCAGAGACTACCTAATCTTGCCCGAGGATGTGTTAGATTTACCTTGTCTTGCACACATACCCGTGTTTGATTTGTGTTCTCACCCTGCCAACACAAATGAGTTGCTCATGTTGACATTGGACATCATGTTTCGACTATCAAGCATAACGTTTGATTTCTGTTGACACAAAATGATTCAAAGCACAATACATTACACAATTACGTACCTGGCTTACTCTGGCTTTTTATTTGTGTTTACTTGTACACTGAAATCGTTGATCTGAAATTTGACCTTCCATGTTATTTGTAATACCCCCCGCAAACAAAGTTTGGGGGTATATGGGAATCACCCTGTCTGTCTGTCCGTCCGTCTGTCCACACTTCTCGTAAGCGCAACTCCTCTCAAACCACTTGAAGGATTTTGATGAAACTTTATACAAAGGAAGGACACTATATGGAGATGTGCATGAAGGAATATAATTATTGTCCGAAACTAGGAAGGGGGGATAATTTGACTTTGACTTTTCGTTGATTCCCTATGTATGAGTTACCTCGTAAGCGCAACTCCTCTTAAACCACTGGAAGGATTTTAATGAAACTTTACACAAAGGAAGGACATTATATGGAGATGTGCATGAAGGAATATAATTATTGTCTGAAACCAGGAAGGGGAGATAATTCGACTGACTTTTCATCGATTCCCTATGTATGTGTTCTTTATGGGTTACCTTGTAAGCGCAACTCCTCTTAAACCACTTGAAGGATTTTGCTGAAACTTTACACAAAGGAAGGACACTATATGGAGATGTGCATGAAGGAATATAATTATTGTCCAAAACCATGGAGGGGAGATAATTCGACTTTGACTTTTCGTTGATTCCCTATGTATGGGTTACCTTGTAAGCGCAACTCCTCTTAAACCACTTGAATGATTTTGATGAAACTTTACACAAAGGAAGAACATTAAATGTAGATGTGCATGAAAGAATATGATTATTGTTGAAATCAGGAAGGGGAGGTAATTCGACCAACTTTCGTTAATTTCTCCTGCAATTATTTTTTTTTCAAAGAAAAAAATTTAAGCATAGATATTGTGAAGTCAAACTGTTAGAGAGGCACACTTTTTTCATTCATGTCATTGTAATCCTCTTGAAAAGTTGTTTTCAAAGTGTTGTAATGAAATTTCTCAAATGCTTATGATTTTTGTGTAAAATGTCAAATAGGCTAAAAACGGTGAAATTCATATTTGTCTGAATTAGACAGAGTATTTTCATTGGAACCCTTGTGAAAAGTTCTTTCTTGAAGATTATATCATTATGTCCATACTTGTATTGTGTCCACACTTGTATTGTGTCCACACCTGTATTGTATCCACACCAACTTAAATTTGCACTTACCATATCGATCGAGGTTCAATGAGCGGGGGGTATATTTGTCTGCAATTCGGCGACAGCTCTTGTTTACTTATGGGAGTTACGACCCCTTTTTATGACGTCATAATATTCGAGTGCGGGATTATTGAATGTTGAGTATTACGTTACTTTCAGAATTATCTGGCACATAAAATGGTTGTCAAGAGTTAAAAACACAGTTTTACAACTTGACGTTGTTTGAAAATGTGCTTATCTAAAAAGAAAACAAGAAGACTATTGTAATTTGAATGTCAAGCGTACACAAAAACCGCGGGAAAGAGATCGTGTAGGTGTTCTCACCCAGGCGGGTGGTTGAGATCGAAATATCTCAACCAGCCATTGCTTACATCGAAAGCACTACAGGTAAGGTGAGAAATAATTCCAATTGCTATTGTAACGTCCAATTTCATTAGTCAACGTCACGAACAACAAAGAAGTTATTTTCTCGATAAACGCTTCTTGTCCATTTATTCGCTAAGAGGAAAATAGTGCAGTATATGGTGACGACAAATACAAAGAAAACGTTATTCTAATTTCATAATATTGGAAATATAAGAAATAAAAGTAATTTTCGATGAGGTTATAAGGCCTTTCACTCACAAACTTTACACATATTCAGTTTGAGAGTGAGTCAGCCGCGTTCAAGTAACGGTTTTTATTATCCACCGTGAAATAAGTTGCTAAGGAACAAATTTCATAGCTCGTCCAGTGAAATAATCTCCAGCTGGAAAAAAATAACTGCTCACCTGGTGAAATAATCTCCAGACGAAATAAATCTCATAGATATGTCAATAACATTTGTTCCATTTGGAACTTATTTCACAGGATACTATCTAGGCTTACATTTACACAACGAGACTTTGAATGAATCAGGTCCATCTCTTTCACGAGAATTTCATTGTTCGAGATACAAGTTATAGCATATCACGCATGATGTGTTTTTATAACTTTTACGACGTTTCTATTGGACCACTGTGAGATCTCCTTGGCATTGATTAACGTTGCCTAGTGACAGTGTTGTCAGCAGCAGTTCGGCACTAAATATCACTACATTTATTTATGAATATCAAAAGAGAAATAGTTTTAACAACTCGAAAAAAAAAATGGAATATTGAACAGATATATTATGTTTGGGAGGGGAATTTGCGAAAAATACCAGTCGAGAGATCCAACGGGCGAGGGAAATTGCATTCTCGAGACTGTTTTTTTTTCACAAATTCCCCGACCAACCAAATTACTTTATTTAAAGCGCACAGATGACGTTGTTTTTAATTTTTTTTACAAGCGTCTCGGTGAAAGGTTAAAAAAGGCAAATTTTTAGCAAATACCCCGGCAGAGGGTTAAAAGTGACAATTTTTTAGGCAAATACCCCGCTGCTTGAAAACTTGCTTGAAATGTCATGGATTTTTCAAAAATACACCGGTATTCAACCATTTCCCTATAGTATAAAAACATACGAATAAAACCCAATACAGGTAGACTACTAACTGTGTGACCACTATCTTAGAAAAGAAAAGCATATGACAAAAAGTAATTTAGAAAGATCGGTCAAATGGTGCTGACATTTAGCTCAAGGAACGTAGTCTGCTGGTGAAACACTGTCGCACTACGGAAGAAAAATTAAACTCAAAACTCCCCGATGGGTTTGGCAAAGATTTGTCATGTATTTCAGTAGACATCGGCAGTATCAGTGAGAGGTCAGTACATGTGTAAAGTCTTCAGGTCACTGGAATCCAAAGCCAATTTAACGGATTTGTTTTAGAATATCCCGTCCAATCAAATTGCAGCATTCTATAATAAGGTAGAATTAAAATGTATATCGCTGAGTTTAAAGTCTCATAGTGAAATTTCATATATAATTGACCCGCCTAAGGTTCGTTTAAGATATGTTGAAATGACATAACTGTAGTTGATGTGCAGAGATATACAAGTTTTTCTCGTTATGAAAACTAAATTAATTTATTATTGAAACGCAATGTGAGATATACGTACAGATAACATCAAAACATTTTTACCTGTGTACGGAGAGCCGACGCGCACAAAAACATAAAACACTCCTTTTTTCCTGTATTCTTCACTGTATGATATTGTGTCGTTAGACATAAGCCCCATAAAACTACCGTCAACCTACCCCTTAGAATATTAATTCTGTATTCTTTCGTGAATCATACAGCATTGCACAGAACCACACTGTATCTGGCATAGTTTGCTAACTGTTTACTTCCGTTTCTTCATAAGATACTTCTTAGGGTTAAGCTGGCTGGATCCAGTCCAACACATCCTTTCTTTCTTCTTTTGCATATGGTGTAGCTGAAATATTACTCACTTGGCATTAAACCGTAACTAATCCTTAATAAATCAATCCTTTATAACTTGGGCCATTTTATGAATAAAATTGTAGAGCTCAGATGCACAAACAGTACATGTCAGTTTGTCTTAAAGGAGGATATCGACCTGTTTCATTCTTGACATGATATTCTGAATTTGATAGAAGCTCTACTTTGCTGAAATAACTCGTGACAAATAAATAGTTTTCTCTTCCGAAGTTTGTGTTGAAGGCAACAAATGGTCGAAGTTCCACATCTGAGTTTTTCACTTACCTCTATGGGCCTATTCACAGTACAAAAGTTAATCCGGATTAACTCAGGTAAAAACGGCTTAATCCACATTATATTAACTTAGTGACAGTTAATCCGGATTAACTTAATCCACAATGTTACGTGTATTCCTTCTAAAATTAAGTCCTATTTGAACAGGCCCGTCAAAATGTCGCAGTTCAAATTTGAGTAGTTTTATTTAGTGGACACTTTGACTGAAAAAGTTTCCCATATTTCTGACCCATTCAAATGGTTTGCAAGTGTGATCAAATACATGTAAAGCAGTACCTGTGTAAAACGTTAATAATCCCCATGTAATTTAAAATACTAAATAAAACATATGTTAATTGCGAGAGAGCTTAATGTCATACTTTAAATTATGCAGAGTAAGAGTAGTATATGGAAAACAACAAAATAAAAATATGAAACTAATTTAAAATCTAAAACAGACATGTACAAGAAAGAAAACTCCTTTTTGGAGGTGAAAAGAAAATAAGTACATCACCGTGGACCGAGACACGTGTCACTAATGTCGTCTCCAACTTAAATTCCGTAATTGAAACATCACAGAAAAAAAATAACGTTGGGTGTATATGCAGAAACTACGAATCAATTGTTAGATGACCAAAATCAAACAACCGATAAGCAGACATAAAAACGATATCTAATCTACGGCATTCTGTTAAACATTTATTCCTCTGGGACGTGATGGGCGTTTCTCTGTTCAAGCACGCGTCCATGGTCACGACCTCCCCCACCTTATATATAATAGAACAATGACCTGTAGATCATGTTGGCTGTGTCCTTACATCCCAGCTCCATTGTTTGGTGATCTGAGTCGGATCACCCAAGCAATCTCACCCAGTGAGAATAATGGCTTTTTTGTTTTTGTAAAGGCCAGATTTTGAGAACTGTTCAGTTGTTTTTGGACTTAGTAAAATTTTACGATTTACTATCCATAAAAATTTTTTAAGATAAATATTTTTAAACAATTTGGTGTGTCTGTATAAGCTCATCCCTTCGGCCATCGGGGTGATCTTATACAGACACACCGCGTCCTCGTGTGATAACTATTACAGGAAGACATAAACAATTGCTCACCGAGCAGTCTAGTTTATTTGAACATAACGTAAATGTTCAGCAAAACGATCATCCAATCGGCGGCTAGTCTCTCTAACATATAGTTTTGAGCAATCACGTACAATACATTTTCTGTAATACACTTAAACCTTAATAAATTGTAAATACAAATATCTTGACCGCTGGCAATGGAAACGACATGAGTGACACGTGTCTTCACTGAAAATTTTAATTAGTCATCATGACTAAGTAAAATGGTCATCATGACTGTCCTATCGATGACTGTGCAGTAAGTCATTTTGACCATTCAACATGGTCAACTGACTATGCTGATAATCAATTTTGACAATGAAGTCAGTCATGATGACCATTTATATAGTCATTTGTAGTAGTCAAAATGACAATGGAGTTCGTCATGGTGATTAGTGTATTAGTCACTGTGACAAGTTAAAGTAGTTAAGACGACTAACATAGGTAGTTATAATGACTGTCCTATGAATGACTATGCTTTCTGTCATAAGTCAATGGAAGTTAGTCATCCTGACCATTAAAGTAGTAGCCTTGACTATCCATTTCGTCAAAACAGTGACCATCAGAATTGCTCCATTAAACATCCTTTACGTACTGAATTTATTTGGTTTAAAAGCTGCAGAAGATACGGTATTCCTTGAAACAGGATTCTCCCTCATGCAAAGTTCTGTCTTTCATTTAGATCCATATGATTATTTGTCCTCTATCAAGTCTAATACAACGTTTTTGTTTTTCTGCAGTAAAGAGATATACTTTGTCAAAATGGTTATAGGCAGAAATTAAAATTTATAGTAACCTCGGTATTTAGTTTTTCACTGCAACTTAAATAAATTTGTATATATTTTGAATGCATTTTTGCTAAAAACAGAAAAGCCAAGTTAACGTCCAACAAAAACCAGAGTTAGAATTACATTTTTGTCTACTTAATGAATGGAATCATTTGAATCATTTCTCTATTCAAGAATAAAAAAAATCCTTTCCTACATTGCTTCAGAATATGCCAAGCAGGAGGACCTAAAGCCACCGAGTCTAACAATGTCAATAAATAAAAGTGCCCTGTGGAATGCATGGTCATCTGAAATGATAGTGCTATTGAACACGCCGGGTGAACATTTTGCTCTGTGTTTATGTATCATGTTTTTTTCCTTTGATGTTGTGATAAAATTCACAAACAAGAGCTCCATATAATATTTATCATAACATCAAAGAAAAAACAAGATACAATACACTAGGAGCAAAATGCTCTTTGGCATCTTTATCGGGATACACGGTGTGTTGAATGCTTGGTTCCCATTGAAATGCACAATAATACAGCTGTAAATATGACAAGTAACCTACAAATGGAAGACCTGTAACACAGAATATATACAACAACTTTTGATTTTTGACTTCAATGACCAACCTATTAACAAATATGTATGGACTAGGATATTGTAACATGTACATATTCTTCATACACCTTTCTCTGTAGTTGCTTAGAAAAAGTTATACGATGCCAAATATTGGTCCCTTTGAATCACTACAATAATAAACTGAAAACCTGTTGCAACATAATTAAGTTTATTACATAAAAAAATATTGAAACATAAAATCACACAGATTTCATATTTGTTTCTTCTCTAACAAGAAAAAAATGTTCAGACAGAAGTCTACTGGTCTTCATGATGTGATAGCATTTTAATTTTACATGTAAATTTCTCCAATTTAGCATTGCCATAACATTCAAAATTCTTTTGTGAATCGCAAGTTCGTCATCAACTGTCAACCACACTCTCTGACAAAAATAGAAGAGTTTTTTTGGATATGCCAAATTAAAGGCATATATGGCCATCACGAGACTCAATATGGCAGCTGGTAAATTTGCGGCATAGCAAACCATGTAATTTTCAACAAGAATGCTGAAAGCATTTTCCTCCCTTGACAAAAGATCCCCATGTCTGCAAATTGCTATCCTAGGTGGCTGAAAATATATGAACAACACTACATCAGTCGGTTTTTCCTAAGTAAGCATGCACCAAAATATTTTCATTATTAATAAGATGAATATTTCAAATTATATAAATCTTCAAATTATTAAAAAACATTCAAACCTGCAACATGGATGAGCATGTAAAATAATCCCATGTGTTTTAAATATTCATCTCTATATACTTATTGTGTATTTGTTTGTAACATAATTTTCATTTGAATATATTTATTCATTTATATTATACCATGATGGTCGTGTCCTCCAGAGTATTGAGGATATTGTTTATACACTACACACTTCAATCTATTCTTATCATTGATTACTATCTTCATTCCATATCTATAATTTACCATATTTTAATTTGGATTTTGTCTCGAGTACATTTCTCCATATAAATTCATTACACAATTGTAAAGACATTTAAGGTAGCACAACAGTCCTCTGATGTAAAAGTTATTTTTATTTAAAACATTTTACCTCAAAAACTCAAATTTTTGCCAAATATTGTAAATTAGACATTGATACTTAAAAGGAATACCCTGTAATAGAGCATTAAGAGCAAATTTGATCATTTTCCTTTAATTTGATACCTTGTTTGTCATTGTATCTTTATTAATAACAAAGTTACAGGTTTTCAAAGTCAGGGACCGAAATTTTTCTTCAGAGGACTGTTGTGCTACCTTAAAACAGGCGGCTAATCTATAATACTGAAGGAAGAGATTGATTCATTTCTCTTGGAAACATGTATACTCTGGGAAAATTATGCGATACAAAGTGTAGGTAAATGTGTTTTATAATTGTTAGTTTCCATTCGAGACATTTTCTTCGCATGCTTTTTAAAAATAATATTCCAATTAAAACCATTCAGCGAATTTCTAAATCTAAAATCTAACAAAAATATTCATGTACTACAATATTATCATGTCAATGCATAAATTCAAAACCAATCGCTCCATTTTAACCATTTCTACTAGATCTGCACAAAGGGAAACAATTTTGCTGTTAGGAATAATCTGAAGAAAAATATATGAATATATAAATATATATGTATTGCGTACCTCATCATTTGTTTCAATTTCATCCTTTGTCATCACCAGCTGTTGAATGTTTTCTTTCAGCAAGATGGGTAGACTGGCAAGGACAGCACATCTCCTAACAGCTGTAAAATTAAATGTAAAACCCATTTATAAATATATTACTGTAGATTTCAGTTGACGTGTTTTGATTTATAAGAATATTTCTATAATCATGTACCTATGTAAAAATGTCAATATAAACAATTTCAATAAACTATTAAATCCATGGATAGAGTTATACCCTTCAATTGATCTAAAATTTTATGGACAAATACACATTGAAATACATATGGTAATTAGATATACATACCATTACGCTCACTTTCCGCTCTCATACTTGATATTCTGCTCAGGATATCTTCCCCTAATTTGGCACCTTTTTTCCCTTTGTCAATTTTATCACTGCTTGTGAATATTTATCGATTGCTGCAAGAAAGCCGCTTTCAACAGCTTGGTCACTTATGGAAGGCCCAAGCCTAAGGAATCCCTTTATCAACTGAAAAAAAATAAATTGTATCTTTTTTTATCTTTAGAAGGGAAAGGAGCTTATCAGATAAGAATATAAGAAAATTCATGAATATCATGCAGTTTAATATTAATCAATTTGCTGGTTGATAAATTTTCCCCAAAAGACACTGTTGACCTTTTTTTAATTTCTCGCTTTCGCAGATATGCATATGCCTGTTTCAATGTCAGGTGGTAAATTTTCCTCACGACTTGAAACTTTTAAAAAGAAAATGACAAACAAAATCAACATTTTTAATTATTCCAAAAGTTTTTTACCTTCAGAAAGCTCTATTCTATGTAAAAAAAATCCTAATATGACACAATGTCCATTCTGTTTTATCATTATTATGCTTCATTATCATATTTCCCATACTTTCCTTTTTTCAATTTTATATCTCTTAGTTTAGAAGTGAAAAACTTACACTATTGTTGAAAGACCAGCAGGATATCATGCAAAATAAGGGGAGCATGCAACCTGGAAGAAAATGTACAATTAAAAATGTAACCTTCAGTTTATTAAACCATGCTTCTGCTAAAAAGACAAAGAAATCAAGAAATATGTATCATATTATGAGACCTAGGGTATTTAGCGAGAAAACGTTTGACAAAGGAATGATTTTGATTTTATATTATATTTTCCTAAATAGAAATCTTTTATTTTTTCCAGAAATAGTACACACTTGAGAAAGCAAAAAGGAGTAAGAAGTCATTTCAAATTACAATTTATGTGTAATTTGGTACAGTAAATTGCACTATGACAAGGTACAAACTCTTTTCATATGTGGTCCAAAAAATGACTTTAATCTAAGTACATGCACACAAGTTATCAATGAGACAGTCTTAAATTACATAAAGAAATGATGATGGTACTTGTGTAAATCAATATTTAATCAGGGTGGGATAATTTGATAAAATATTACAATTTAAAAAATTAATACATAAGAAAGCTCAGAACAGTACCTAGCAAAATTTAAACAAATTTATATGCTAAGCTTCCCAAATACTACTCATAGCTTTTGAGATTCCTGAACTCCCTAATACTTGAAAGTGTAGATATAGTATGTACCTCAGGTGGTGAACGCAGCCAAGGATATGTAGAAAGAATATCAGCTACTCCTTTCTGTTCTACAACAGCCATTTGCCTTCTATCATGAAGAGTAAGATCCATGGTTTCATCAACCATTTTCATGTCTTGTCCTCCTTTTTTTATACTCTTTCTTCATCCATTCAATGTGTCTTTCTGTTGTGGTTTCATCCTCTCATATAGGTCGTGGTGGTAGTTAATTCTTAAGTCCCCAGGTTGTGGGGCCATTTTCACTTGCAGGGGCTTCTTTTTTGGGGCGTTTATATGCTTGAACCTCAGGTAAATGCTTATCAACTCTCTTTTGGCTATTTTGAAATTTTTGTAACAGCCTTTCTTTCCAAAGGTCCTGCAAGAGTAACAACTATATATTTTCATGGCACAACAATTGTAAATGATAAATGAGAAAAAGTCCCTTCTAAAAAAACAGGTTTGTCATTCAACAAAACAAGAATGCACAAATTATATGCTTTTACTATTACTGTTTACATTGTAAATTTTGAATGTTCTGATTTCAGCTATACCAACGAGGCAAACGTAACCAAAAAAAAACTTTTTTTCGATTCACAAGCTAAGAGGGGCTAGTAAGGTTCTGTGTAGTACTAACCAAACTTAATTTTTCTAGCCATAACATAATATTTTATGCCCAACAGGCTAGCACTTGCAATTTTGACTAGCCCACCATTGGTTTACAAGTCTCAGACATAGGGTAGTGGCTACTCATGAATAAAGGTAGTTGCTTACGGCACAACCCGTATAAGCTAAAACAGTTTTTTTTTCAACAGCGGATGATATCGAGTCACTATCATCAAGTCACACAATTCATAATCTCAAATTCATAATGTTAATGATTAAAGTTTTAAGCTATTGTTAAAAATTACCCTAGCACTCTGTAAAGCCACACCTTCTCCACGAGCTAGATGGGGAAATTCTCTAAACAAACAATCAATTATTGCATTATACTGATCAGCAGTTGGGTACCTGTATTAAAAGTCTAGAATATTATGTTTTATTATAACACAGCAATTAAAAAGATTTCCTATCTTTACATAGTAATATAGGAAGGTGACCCTTTATAAATCAACCCTTTCACTAGCTTTTGTTAGTTGCAGTATCAAAATTTCCAAATATTCCTATTACTTGTTTTTGTTGGTTGAAGACGAGTTAAATCATCATTTTCCATCATCGTTATAGTTCCTTGTCATCATTTCATATCAACCATACTTTAATTTTTCTGTTTTCTTATTACAAGCTAAAGACCTTGTTCCTTAACGATCTCAAGGTTGACTTGTGATTACTAAATTTAGTCTGAGTTAATTTTTTATATGTTACAAATAAATATAAACACAATATTGTATCTTTTAATCACCAGGATCTTGTCAGTCGCCCATCATAAAGTATAATACTGTAACTGAAGCACCAGGATCTTGTCAGTCACCCATCTTAAAGTACAATACTGTAACTTAAGCACCAGGATTTTGTCAGTCACCCATCTTAAAGTACAATACTGTAACTTAAGCACCAGGATCTTGTCAGTCACCCATCTTAAAGTACAATACTGTAACTTAAGCACCAGGATCTTGTCAGTCATCCATCTTAAAGTACAATACTGTAACTTAAGCACCAGGATCTTGTCAGTCACCCATCTTAAAGTACAATATTGTAACTTAAGCACCAGGATCTTGACAGTCACCCATCTTAAAGAACAACACTGTAACTTAATCACCAGGATCTTGACAGCCACCCATCTTAAAATACAATACTGTAACTTAAGTACCAGGATCTTGAAAGTCACCCATCTTATAGTTCAATACTGTAACTTAAGCACCAGGATCTGGACAGCCACCAATCTTATAATACAATAAGGCACTGTAAACACCAGGATCTTGACAGTCACCAATCTTAAAATACAATAAGGCACGGTAAACACTGGGATCTTGACCACATTCCTTCACACACATGGAAAACTTGGAAAATGTGTATTGTTGTTGAGTGTTGCAGTTGAATATACATGTATAAAACTGATATGAACTTTTTCTCAAGTAAATCAAATATTACTGTTTCCCAGATTACAACAGATCTTTCCCTTTAAAGCTTAACTGTTGTTTCCTCTACCTAATTTGACATGTTCAACACGGCGGGTGTCTTATAAGAAGCAGGAGATGCTTACTGTACTGGTGCACCTGATCTCACCCATGGCTTTTTTACTGGGTCCGTGTTGTTCATCTTTGTGTGTGTGTGTGTATGTTAAAAATATATTAATTTTTCTTTTTCTGTGCCGTATTCATGTTGTGTCTCTGTTTCTTATTGTTTCGTCCTTGGATTATTCGTTTTGCACTAAGGGTTCGGTTCTCACTTTACATTACTTTAGAACTTATTAGACGTAAAAGCAACTAACAATCCACCTCATGTACTGTGACATCCATATCAATTCCACTTAAAATTTCTTTTCTGTCTTTTTTATCTAAAGGCATCTGGGTTTGCAGCTTGGACATCTGTCCCTGTGATAAAGTATGTCGTGGAATGCTGTACTCCTTCGGCCATGGTTTCTTATTCCTATGAAAACAATGAATCACACACATATCGATCAAAAAAATAAATAATATTCGGATGTAACTAAAACTCATATTTTGCTTAATCTTGAACATGAACAAGAGGATCTTCATAAAGTAGCTAATTTAATTTATGAAAGTCTTTTGGATTAGTTTTTATAGATATGCATCCATTAATAAATATATTTATATAAAAAAGATTTGAAGATTTTTTTCTTTCCTACCTGTCTGAAATGTTTACAGGAAAGACTTGTAGGTCTGGTGAACAAATTGGAGTACTTGGCCTAGGTGGCAGTGGTTGAATATCAAGACTGGTGGTTTGTGTTGCTGACCCTGGTCTAGATGTGCTGGCTTTAACTGTTTTGTATGTAGCTGGTGTAGAAAGTGATGGCAATTCAGTATCATTTTCATTATCCATCACATTTTCTGACACTTGCCTTTTCTCTTTAGTATCCTCAATGATGATAACATTATTCACACTAGACATTGTTCTCACTTTGGAAAAACTATCTTTATCCAATTCTGATACAGTGTCTTCTTCAAAATCTAACCAGTCTTGAGTACTGTAAAAAATGTCAGGTGTTTCTCTTTCTAGTTGAAATTTATCTACTACAATATTCATGATGCTGTGGAGTGACAGTTCAAAATTCACCTTTTTCTGTCTGTTTCCATGTGAAATTAGAAGTTTAACCATATTTTCTGAAAAAAAGTCATTGTGAAAATCAAGTACATGCATGGTTAAGAAAATATTTGGCATGCCCTTTTTTCACTTTCAGTCAAGATATATCTGCCTTTCTAACCTACTAGTAAGATAATAATAGCATATCATGCATATTATGAATAAACATAATAAATAAATAAATATATATATATATATTAATATACATGTATAAACATGACAAAGGTCATATAGCATTAAAAGACATAAAAATTCACACAATGATACCTTAAAACCATGGTTTTCCCACAACCCTTAAATGAAGCCAGATAACTGTTTCCGTTTCACCACTGCAATTTAAGGTCAAGAGTAGTTACAACTACTACAAATGTACAGAATTAAATGCCTAACATTCAAAACATTATACAAATGCTTTCTAAATGACCTGCAGGAAACCATAAGTTAATCTGTCTTCTTAAAACAAATGAATTTTTGAAAAAATTAAAGGTATCAAATAATGCTAATTGCCTCTTAATGACCACATATTACTTCTTTATAATATGAATTTAGAACAAGACTTTGTACTTCATAACAACAACTTTTGTATCATTGTGATGATAAAGTCCTAATGTTTGGGCATCAACCATCTGATCCACCTTTTGCAAGTCATAGTTTGCATTCTCCTCGACATTGTAACAGAAACAATGACGATTGTAAGAAGTTGTTCTCAATTTCTTACCAAGAACAAAAGGCACCTCATCAATAACAAAACACTGTTCAATTTTTAAAAACTGATAAAGAGAATCTCGGAAGTCTATGGCCAGACAACAACCTTTTATATAACGGAGTCCTCTAAAGGTTAATGATCTACACTGAAACACTTCAATGGAACCATTCAAATAGGGCATTAAAAGTCTGTAAACTTGATTCTTTAATAAGACAACAGGAATCATGCTTCCACCTACGGTTTGCAATTTGTCAGGGTTCAAAAATCTCTGTTGATTTTGAGATACACATTGTAAATACTGATGCCTTGTTGTTAAAGACTTGCTCAAATTCTTTTTACATTTGTTTCTTTGTGCTAATTATTTAAAATAGCTGTGCTTAGCTTCAAAGCGTAATGTTTGCAAATGATGGATTGGGCCAAACCGAAGGATTTGATCTGGATAGTGTAACATAAAATGAAATTTAGGCTTCAAATTTTCATTTGGAAATTCTTTTAAAAAGGCCTCAAGAAAATCTTCAATCATGTCCTTCAAATATGCAACATGTCCCCTTCCTAAAGCTGGAGCACAAGCATACAAAACAACATCATATAATAAAAGCAACATGTCCCACTTAGGATCACCAACTGGTACAAAATTTCCTATCATAAAAGACAAAAATCTAAATAGACACCAAGTTTGAGATGCTGACTGACTCACTTTGAACTTTGCAAGTGTTGTTGGAAGTTTCTTTGGTCTATTTGCCTTATCAATGTCAGACAAAATAAAATCTGATATCTGACCATTCAAAAAATTCAAACTGAAAAATCCATTTGTCACGCAATATTTTAAGACATGTTTCAACACTTCTGGTATCACCCCTTCGAACAAGTCATGGGCTAAGTCAGATGGCATCCCCCTATCACATGATAATAACTTAGATCATTCAGTACAGAATTATTTTTCAATCCATATGTAGTTGAAAGATCTGGATTCAAACTTACAATGCGAACTTGTTGATTGTACATCTCTTTAGTTCTTATTGGCAAGTTATTACAAGTGACTGTTTGCTGCATTTGGGGGCGAGGTAAAAAACAAAACCGACAACACCGTAAAGTTGTGAAATTTTCAGTAAATCCACCTATAGCATGTGCACCAAGATTGTCACCAATCAGTGCAATAACACTACCTTGAATTGTAGTGATGCCTTCTGGTTTTTCAATCTGAATGCCATCTTCTTCCAAACTTTTTAGATCTTGAATCAGGGGATTTAAAACATCCCTGAATCCAAAAGATTTAAGATGATCAGCTTCAACTAAAGCCACTGGTTGAATCACATGAAGTTGTGACCTGTATTTTGGTGGGAGATTTGCCAGTAGCATATAGAATGCACCTAATTTGTATTTTTTAACTGCATGTCCAATAGGATTTGTAACCGTAAAATCATCATAAAATAAAAGAATTTGCAATTTATTTCTACCTTCAGTGAAAAAATCATTACTACTATACACATTACCATCACAAATATCCCTTAATATGTGATCATTGGATTTATGATGATTGATCACATATGAAAACACATCTTCATGAGATAACAGATTTTTCAATGTCTCTAGAATAGGAACATAATGCATCGAACATGGTTTTGCATTCAAATCATCGTTCAATACATACTTAACTGGTTCAACCATATTTAACTTTTCCTTAGCATACTGGTTAAGTTTTATACTACTGGTAAAACTAATAAAAGCAGATTCTATATCAGAATTTTCTTTCATCAAAGACTTGCACTGGTCTCTACATGTAAGATCAACACCAAAGTCAGTGAGAATCTTTGACAACTTGCGGCTCATTTCACACTGATGAAGACACAACAAATCACTAAATTCTTGTACAATGGTTGGTAAAACACTAGCAGGAAGTTTACATTTTTCTCTAAAATTTAGTAAAAACAAAGCCATATTCTTGTGAAAATCAATATGCTTTTCATTTGAAACTGTTTCGTCTTCAACTTCACCAGTTAGATTGTTAACAGGTATGTCATCATCATCATCATCACCAACCTCAAGTAAATTAAGATTTAGATGCACATCAGGCTCTCTCTGACTTTCACGGAATTTTGATAAATTTAAGTTAAAAAAATGTGCATGCTTTCTTCGAATATGTTTTGTTAAAGAAGATACAAGACTGTAGTTTTTTTGACAACAATAAACACCACAAGTTATTTTGAATCCTCTTTCATGACTATGTACAAATCTGTAATGTAACAACAAGTTTTGATATGCCCGACATGAAAATGCACACCTAGAGAGCACGAAAACATTATTGGAATTTTTCAAAACATAAAATTTTATGACTTCATGTGTGTGATCTAATATACATGTACTTGCCTCAGTATTTCACGAAAGGATATGGAGTAAATGAACATGAGACCATAACACATATGTTAACTCCAACTGCAATATTTTTAATGAGCTGTATGGCCATTTCGGAAATTTATTCCTCATCAGCAGCACTAGAACCCAAACAAAGGAAATCCATAATTTCAAAATGTTAAAATGCATAAAACCAAACGAAATCCGAATAATCAGTAATATCAAATATAGCTATGGACAAAACTACGATGGTGCGAGTTAATCCCCCGTTTTAGAATTTACATAAATTTAGATAATAGTAATTGAACAAAGTGTACACATGAGATATTATCTCATGTACAAGTACACCATATCTAAGAAAAATAAAGAGCATACATCTCTACCACGGGGAATTGTTTTACCAACTCCACACTGCAATAAAAGACAAACTCCTGTATTAAATATTTCACGAAAGGATATGGAGTAAATGAACATGAGACCATAACACATATGTTAACTCCAATCGCAATATTTTTAATGAGCTGTATGGCCATTTCGGAAATTTATTCCTCATCAGCAGCACTAGAACCCAAACAAAGGAAATCCATAATTTCAAAATGTTAAAATGCATAAAACCAAACGAAATCCGAATAATCAGTAATATCAAATATAGCTATGGACAAAACTACGATGGTGCGAGTTAATCCCCCGTTTTAGAATTTACATAAATTTAGATAATAGTAATTGAACAAAGTGTACACATGAGATATTATCTCATGTACAAGTACACCATATCTAAGAAAAATAAAGAGCATACATCTCTACCACGGGGAATTGTTTTACCAACTCCACACTGCAATAAAAGACAAACTCCTGTATTAAATATTTCACGAAAGGATATGGAGTAAATGAACATGAGACCATAACACATATGTTAACTCCAACTGCAATATTTTTAATGAGCTGTATGGCCATTTCGGAAATTTATTCCTCATCAGCAGCACTAGAACCCAAACAAAGGAAATCCATAATTTCAAAATGTTAAAATGCATAAAACCAAACGAAATCCGAATAATCAGTAATATCAAATATAGCTATGGACAAAACTACGATGGTGCGAGTTAATCCCCCGTTTTAGAATTTACATAAATTTAG
>MJUU01022951.1:94762-108414 GCA_002080025.1 Modiolus philippinarum
ATTTTTCTTGCAAGAGTTATGGGACTTTATTCGTCAATTTTAAGGCAATTTTTTACATGTCGCGCTCTAACTTGACAACCCTTTGGCCAATTCACTTCAAACTTTGTAGAGGTATTGGATATGACGGCCTCACAATCTGTATACTTTTTCGTGAAATTTCCATTTTTCTTGCAAGAGTTATGTGACTTTATTCGTCAACTTGAAGGCAATTTTTTACATGTCGCGCTCTAACTTGACAACCCTTTGGCCAATTCACTTCAAACTTTGTAGAGGTATTGGATGTAATGACCTCATGATCTGTATACTTTTTCGTGAAATTTCGATTTTTCTTGGAAGAGTTATGGGACTTTATTTTCAANAAAGTTAACTTAACAGGCTTATAAGTAACACAAAAGGCCTGACGACGACAAAAGATAACTTAAAAGGCCTATAGGTAACACAAAAGAGCTGACGACGACAAAAGTTAACTTTAAAGGCCTATGAGTAACACAAAAAGGCTGACGACAGTTAACTTAAAAGGCTTATAAGTACCACAAAAGGGCTGACGACGACAAAAGTTAACTTAAAAGGCCTATAAGTAACACAAAAGGGCTGACGACAGCTAACTTAAAAGGCTTATAAGTAACACAAAAGNCGACGGGCGTATCATGCGACTTGGCGCAGCTGTTTATTATTTCAATGTTTCCTGGATAAATACTGTTTAAGTTGTTGCTTCAGTATTCATCTGGAAATTCACAAAAGGACTGACGACGACAAAAGGTAACTTAAAAGGCCTATAAGTAACATAAATTGGCTGACGACGACAAAAAGTAACTTAAAAGGCCTATAAGTAACACAAAAAGGCTGACGACGACAAAAGTTAACTTAACAGGCTTATAAGTAACACAAAAGGCCTGACGACGACAAAAGATAACTTAAAAGGCCTATAGGTAACACAAAAGAGCTGACGACGACAAAAGTTAACTTTAAAGGCCTATGAGTAACACAAAAGGGCTGACGACAGTTAACTTAAAAGGCTTATAAGTACCACAAAAGGGCTGACGACGACAAAAATTACCTTAAAAGGCCTATAAGTAACACAAAAGGGCTGACGACAGCTAACTTAAAAGGCTTATAAGTAACACAAAAGGGCTGACGACGACACAAGTTAACTTAAAAGGCATATAAGTAACACAAAAGGGCTGACGACGACAAAAGTAAACTTAAAAGGACTTTAAGTAACACAAAAAGAATGACGACGACAAAGTTAACTGAAAAGGCCTATAAGTAACACAAAAGGGCTGACGACGACAAAAATTAACTTAAAAAGCCTATAAGTAACACAAAAGGGCTGACGACGACAAAAGTTAGCGTAAAAGGCCAATAAGTAACACAAAAGGGCTGACGACGACACAAGTTAACTTAAAAGGCCTATAAGTAACACAAAAGGGCTGACGACGACAAAAGTTAACTTAAAAGGCCTATAAGTAACACAAAAGCCAGCTAAGGACAAAGTTGTGCATAGGGTTATACTCTTTAGTTTTATAACATTTCTAATCTTTGGAAAATGTAACCTTATAAAATCATTTTAGAGAACCAATGGCTCTGACGCGTTTTGTACATACTTTTTGTCGAATTGCACAGAAACACAAATCCATACTCAAGTAAAAAAACTGTGAAAAGTTAAACAAAACATATATTTCAAAGTTTCATTTTGTTAAATAATATTAAACAAGAGTTTGTCTAAATGATCTGCTGTAATGCCCTTCGAGTGAATTGAAAATTAAAATCGACAATAACAAAATATTATGGTACAATGTCTGTGCTGAGAACGTTTTCGGATTATCTCCCTGTAACAAGTAAGCTATATATGGACAAAGGGAAGATAATTCAATTAGCATATCAATTAATAAGCTTTGATATTGAAATTAAAAATTGTCTTTCCTTTGGTCATATATGACTAACTTGGTACAAGAAGTTAATCTACAAAAGGGTCAAATTTTCTTGTATTGGACTAGATGGATAATTTTTGTACTGGATTTGACTTCCTATTTCGATATTTTGCATTTAAATCAAACAATATCCAAAATTAGTCTAAAAGATATTCATTAGCAAAATATCGAAATATCTTTTAAACTACTTTTGGATTATGGCTTTCCATATTGTTTGATTCAAATGCTGCTGATTAGAGGTTACTCCTTGAAACAAATTACAGCAAACCACAATTAATAGTTTATTATGCAACATGGGTATTTATGTATTTAGTAATTGAACATAGTGGGAGGAAATAATTTCAAAAATTTATCATTTCATTTCTACTCTTAAAACGTTTTACTTCTGTCAAATAGATTGGAATAGGAACTGTGAAAGTTGGATAAAAAGATATGGAGTAAATGCAAATGAGACAAAGTCTCTACAAATATACGGTAAAAAAACAAGCAAAGGAACAACGCTTTTNTTGTTGTTCTTCATCTTGAAGTCACCATGAGGCCTTCAACAATGAGCTTTGCTCATACCTCATAGTAAGTTAAAGACGGCCCCTAGCACCGGTTTAAGCGTAATTCTTTGCTAATTGTCGAGCAACTCTACCTACATCCATGTCTTCATTGGTCATTGGAGCGGGATTGTCAACAAACATCAATTAAACTGGCAAGGTGCTCTTACAATCACTGAAAGTTTAACTGATTATAAAACTTACATGTCAATATTAAGGTTTCATATAGAAGTTGCAATTTCTACCTAAGTTGGAAGTTCTGATAAATATCGTAGTACCTTTTCTAACAAAAGTTAAAACAGGGTTTAAAAAAGAAAAGTTTGTTCATCTGAACAAGAGTTGCTTTTGATCGGCTAAACTCGATGTTACTTTTTTTACCACCTATATAATTATTTCTGTTCGAAACAAAGCTCATCACAATGTTTCATTAGTACATTCGTAAAATCATAAATGACAACAAAGAAAAAGAAATATAACTAGGTAAATGAGGACAATCATAAAAAATGTCGTGTAGGAGGATTATTAATTATTTATATAACAAAACATGAATTTACAACACATTGTTTCTGTGGTCAAGTGTGAATAAAGCAGTGTTGAATACATATAGACAGATATTGTCTTCTGAGTTTTTTCTGTCACAAGGTTATAACATCGACGTCATGAAGACATCTATTTTTGTATCTTTATATCAATGACGTCACAGAAGATTTTGTTTTTAATATTGTATAAGCTGATATATAGTCTACCTTACGGGGAATATTTTCATAGATATTCAAATTGATATTACTGCCTTTGGTTTAATTTGTTTGAAAAAGAGAAACAAGTTCCTACAATGTATTTATGACTTGGGATGAAAAGATAACAGTAAACACCCGAAAATGCCGAAAAACACCAAAAAAACAAAAAACAAAAAACAAAAAACACCATAACTGGTCACAATTCACCTGGAAACTACACAATGACTTGTCTGTTTAAATCCAAGAATTTCGTGTGCTATAAATTTATTTAACCCTTGCAATAGGCATTAAGGACAGCAGAAAATCTACAACAGAAATCTCTTATTTCTATTTTTTCTGTGCTTTTATAAACTCTGGTATTAAACAGACAAGATATACATAGGAACTTTGATTTTCTGGAAAGACTAAAAGCAAAAGCACAAAAATATGAATCGGGGTCATAACAAAATTATCAAAAAGAGTTGTCAAGAGTCGAAGTTCACGAGAAAAAAAGACAAATAAGGACGAAAGCGGCTGCAAAATTGACGGCCACAATGGTCCTGACTTGGTACAGATATTTCAAAAGAAATGCTGGCTTAAACCGATTTTATCTGAATTGAATATGAAATAAAAAAAAACCGATGTTGCATAAAGAGCAGTAAATTTGGTTATGCCGTACACGTGTTTCAAGGAGTAACCTCTCATCAGCAGCATTAATATAAAAAAATATGGAAAGCCATTATCCAAATGTTGTCACTAAAGAAGTACATTTGTTGTACTCATTACCAAAAAAGTCGAAATAAGAAGCCAAATCCAGTACCAAGGACATCTACCGAGTGCCATACACGGTATGAAGCCTCAGTATTTTTAAATGGTTAGAATTTTGATAAAAACAGTTAATTTCTATAACACGCAAGGTAAAATTTTCATGTCAGACAAGTCTGACTATCGGGCTTGTGAATACCCTCGGGGACCTCTGGTCCACATGCAGTGGCATCGACCCAATGGTTCAAAATAAAAAAAAATAAAATAAAAAATACCGATGTTGCATAAAAAACAGTTAATTTCGTTATGCTGTACACGTGTTTCAAGGAGTTACTATGAAAATATACTCCGTAAGGCAAACTCTATAAATGCAATTACAATAGCTACAACACAATCAAAAACGAAAATCATAGGCGACAATCCACCAGAAAACAACAACAAATACACCAAAAGATAAAACAACAAACTTAAACGTAAAAAGGAAGTAAGGACAGCCGAAACTTGTACCACCACTAGCAAAAGTAAAATTTATAATCGGAATTTCTACTCTTATTGTTTTCTTTTGTTTACTTTTGTGCTTTCGTTGTATTGGTGAACTGAATACATATCCTATAGTGAATAACAAAATATCAGAGTTACTGTTAATTTATTTTCTGCGTATGTGCATTTCAACAACTTATGTCTCATCAGTGCAGATCAAATAAAAACATTTGGAAGTCCATTAATCGAAAAACGTGTAAAACCTAGATGACAGAGAACAACTCACCAAAATAATCTAAATAGAAAAACCAAAATTCAGCAAAAGACAGAGCTATGCATGAGGGAGATACTCCTTAGTATGAATGAATGAATAAAAAAATTAACGGGTAGGATTGTCAGGAACAATGTGAGGGAAAAAGTGATTTTTTATCTATCACAATCGGAGAGAGACGGGAGGTACGACAACATTCACATCACATTTCGGTGTAAATCTTAAAAATATTGTTTGAAACAGGATAAAAGCTAGTGTACATACAAATTTTAGTTCTATTATTTAAAATTTTGATTTTCGCCTGCCCTAAAGTATAAGTTTATTAATTTCTAATGAAGCAGCATAACGCATTTGCCACGTTTTTAGTGTATATGCCTCCCAAATATTTGATTTCTTCTGCATTGAAGAGACATAAGAAGTAAAGGGTAACACTTAATTCTTGTACAAATAATAATAAATAGATTAAATGCACTTGCAACAAAGTCTATACAAATCGGAGTTACACCAAGTTATTAGACAACGCTTTTTAATTGTTGTTTATCACGAAGACCATGAAATCTTCTACTAGCTTTTCTCATACCTCATAGTAAGTTCAGAATGCTCCTAGATATTTATATTCTCATATTCTGATTTTAACAGCAGGAGTTTTTTAGACATGGGTCCTACTTTCAACCACAAATTTTCAATCAAAATATCAAAATGCACAATTAGTCATAGGCCGTCATTAATAACTGCCAAATGCAATTGTCCTGACTTGGTTCAATCATTTCAAAAGAAAGACGGGATGGGTCAATTTTTCGACGCGCCAAAATTCCCTTGCTACCAAAATTGTTTCCAGCAGCGAATTAATGCCAGCTACATTCAGAAGTCACAGACAGCAAAAAAATAAGTTCATCCAAGTTGGTCTTTCGTATTATAGGAACCTCGATTTTCACCAAATGAACAATTCTATTACTGGTTTTGCTTCCAGATTTTACTATTTTAAACTTTTGCTACTGTTATCGCAGCAATGATTTTTGTTTTGTCAAAAGAACATTGAAATGAATGATTGCTATGTAATATAAGTTCAAGGACCTGGATGTCTTTAAATCTCGTGTGTCTTGGGTTTTCTCATCGAGCACTTCCACTGGTGTTAAAGTCTCCCTGTATAGATCTAAGACTAAATCATGTCACATTTTAAGTCCTCGTTGTTTTAGTTCAAAAACATCGGGGTTCACACTGCTTGTGCTGTAGTTCTGTGGCATTCTTGTTCTCTTTGTTTATTTGTTTTGTCTTTGTCGTGTTGTCTTAATTCGTGTTGTATATGAAATGCCATGATTTTTTATATTTGATTTTGGATTCCCCTTTTCATCATTTTTGCTCCGGTATTCGTTTGCAGATGTATTTGTAACATACTTTTGTTTCTTTTTAGTAGTTAGGATTTATCAATTTCCTTATATCACCACATGACTGGAGCGTTTTGGGTTGAAATTTGATATTTACAAAAAAAAACCCAAAAAACTGACCACTTTTTTTAAAGTCAATTTACAAAAATGTTCAATAATAAGTACTTAATCCTTTATGTACACATGCATACTCTCTTTCATAAATTTTTAAAATGATGACAATTTTAAGTCTGTCATTATTTGGCTACCCTGAAATTTTGTTATAGTGAAAACATTGAAAAAAATGTAATGAGGTCCGAAATTGTTTATTAGAAAAAATATTTTTTGGCTTTCCTTCGCAACAAAAAAAAAAATCATATGATTAGTAAATGTTTATTCTTAATTTTAATTCTGTCAAATAACTAAATACCGAAGTTACTGTGAATTTAGGTTTTGCATATGCGCATTTCGAAAACTTACTTTGGAATGACTTCTTTCATTTAGCATATACATGTATTTACTCTTCATTTTTGCACATACGTTCATACAACAAAAAAAGGTCAATGATCATAACTGACGTGGTTCTTTATTGCGACTGAACTTGTAACACACCTTCGCGAAATATTGCTCTTGCATGTATACTTAGCAACTCTTTATTTTATTGCCAAAGGATTAATTATTTATAATGATAATTAAACTTTTCCTAACGGTTCAGATAACACAATTATTGTCAAAAGTGATAAATCTAGAAGAATATGTAGCGTGGGAGGTCCATAAACAACATCATTCCTTTCATGTCCTTCTCATTTATTTGATCACTTCGAAGTCATTCAGTCCAGTTTCCAAATAACTTAATATATATTTGAAACATCTGTTAAGAATATACCCTTTCACCTTACGACGAATGGACTACGCGCGGGGCACACTCCTAAATTACACTCGTCAATTTGTTCCCTCAATATTTTGATGACTGGGGTAATAACAACATGTCCACACAGAGCAGAATTTCAAAGAACAAGACGACAAAGTTAGTGCAAAACCACTTGTAAAATTGTAAAATAAACAATGGTCTTGACAAAGAAATGACGAATTAAAATGGTGTTATGGAGCCCCAAACCTCCTCCCCACTGTGGTAACCAACTGCAATTCTAAATGTAGAAAATGGAAAATCTTTGAAAATAAAAAGTGCACACCGAAAGTATAATATAGTCAACAATTTAAAATTGTATTCACGATAACAAAATGTAGAGCAAAACTCCATCATGTACTGTATGAATTGTGTTGTTTTCTATATAGTAGGTTTGTCTACTAATTACAAATTATCGGAATTTTTCAAATTTGTTGATAAATATTCTACTTTTCTACTTTTATTTAGACAGAATTTCACTATATTTCTGTGTTTTAGTATGCACTTGTCGTCATAGATTTAAATATGCTGCACCTTGGTGTGGCTTGTACACTGAACGTCATTTTTTACCTTGGTTTGGCGTGCTGGTACATTTTACTCATACAGATGCTCTAAATAGTAGCCATATCAACGAAAGTTTTGATGCGTCGCGCAACTTTGCTTAACCATGTTAACCCCAATTGTTAATGAATGACCTGTTTCGATTAAATGTTACCATTGTCCTAATTTATTCTGTGATTGGGTATGTGTGCTTGTTGTTTGTCTAATAGACTTTACTTTCTCGTTTGTCCCTCTGAATATGCATTTATTTTTTCAATTTGGTTGTTCAATATTTTCATTGTTTTTATCTGTACACACTTCCTTTTTGCCCTTTCAACCTAATACATGGCAAGGTTTGCCTAAATCTATTTCGAAGTGCCCGTGTTGTCTATCGATGTTGTTTTTGTCCTCATTTTTGTCTTTCGTCGGGCTACTTAATGTCAAATATTTGTAGGCAGACATTGCCCGATTTTACTGTTTTCCTCATTAATCGCTCCCGACATGTTTTGCCTCAGTGACATATTTTAACTGCGATCAATGTTGCTCAACATTTATGTCAAGAATAGCACTTAAGTGCACGCTAGGGGCCTTATTGATCTCGCTTCTGGGGTGAATGTTGTTCACCTCTGGTTGAAGACCCTCAGGCGACATCAAGATGTAGACAGGAATAAAAGCCGTGTCCTCGATAAACTGGAGTTTTCTAGTGCGTTTTTGTCACATTTACGTTCACTCCATATCCTTTGAATTTTTTCTATTCGTCACTTTTATGACCTTACTATTTTAAACCAACTACCAACTTGCATTGGTACTTACCCGTTCAGCTTGGAAAATACACCATTGGAAACCGAGCCATATTTGAGGCTCTGAATCCTGCATCAGCTTTGTCTACACCTGTCAGCAATAGTTTCATCTCAGTCTTTTTGACTAGGACGTTTCTTGCATATACTTTAGTTTCTGGACATAAAAAGGTCCGCTTTCACTATCAAAACAAGAACATTTCTTTAAGCACACTTCATTACATTGTACTTCTAAGCCTAGACAGTATTTCTTCTTTTCCGGCCTTTTCAAAGAACAATGATAAAAGTTTTAAAACAGATGATAGTAAACTAAAAATCTGACTATATAATCATCACAGTACAGCTACTGTTTTAATGAGCTTTTTTTTAAGTATACGTACCACACAAAGAACTTATTAACAGAAGCTACCGAACGATTTTAACACGCATATGTTCATGTTCAAAGTTATAGGAAGGTTAAGAATGAAAATGAAATGTTTATTGAAATTCTAACAAAATATTTCATTGGTTTGGTAGCAAAAAACAATAAAAAGTAAGCCTACTTTGGTAGCAATTTCTGTGCTACTGATAGTTTCAGCGAAAAAATATCGAGGAAATAATTGGTGAATTGTTTAATTACAAATTAATTTTTGTTTTCATCGTCTTTTTTATCGAACTACAATGTCTTTTTTCACTATGTTCTTTTTTATTTTTGTTTACATGATGCAAATGATACATTTTTTGTACCTTAAAAAGCTTATTTAATTGGCTGTTTGATTAAAAAGCTTATTTAATTGGCTGTTGGATGGAAAAGCTTATTTAATTGGCTGTTTGATTGAAAAGCTTATTTGATTGGCTGTTTGATTGAAAAGCTTATTAAATTGGCTGTTTGATTGAAAAGCTTATTTAATTGGCTGTTTGATTGAAAAGGTTATTTAATTGGCTGTTGGATTGAAAAGCTTATTTAATCGGCTGTTGGATTGAAAAGCTTATTAAATTTGCTGTTGGATTGAAAAGCTTATTTAATTGGCTGTTTAATTGAGAAGCTTATTTAATTGGCTGTTTGATTGAAAAGCTTATTTAATTGTCTGTTTGATTGAAAAGCTTATTTAATTGGCTGTTTGATTGAAAACCTTATTTTATTGTCTGTTTGATTGAAAAGCTTATTTAATTGGCTGTTTGATTGAAAAGCTTATTTAATTGGCTGATTGTTGATCAAATTTCGCCACTGATTGGACGTTTTAAACCTGAAACGTTTTCACATGAGTTGTACTCACCCTCAGGCACAACAAAAAACTGATTTTTGTAGATAAACATTGTAGCCTTTTTTTAAAATTTGATTTCCATTACACCAGAACTTGATTGATTCTGACAGAATTGGCAGACTGACCAAGTTTTCATTTTGTTTTCAAAGGACAGTCTTTTCCGGTAAAATCGATGATGGCAAATAAAGCCGCATTTTAGTGATTTACAGGTATTTTCACTAGTCTTAGCGAGGAGCTTTTTGCAATGATCCCAAAAAAATTAAAAGATTTTCTTTTTCAGAACGAGGCAAATAATTTTATTAAACTAATCCCATATTGAAATTAATCATACCAAAGATGGTATGGCATTAAGGTTACCTGGATTCATTTTGGTGGGAAACCGACCAGTAGGCAAACAGTGATTGCACAGGTCATTAACAGGGCACACTTAAAGTACATAAAGGTCCATTGGTGATCATAGCCTAAAAATATCCTAAACCTGAGTATCGGGAACTTTGACTTGTATTTTCAGTTATTTCTGATGCAAAGCTCGCTTGAATGGTGACATTTGACGGTTTTAAACTAGATCATACGTCTCTAGTAATTTTCATAAATAAACATTTGATATATTTAATTAGTTTTATCTTTACACACCTTCCTTCTTGTTCTACGGAACGTCAATATTTACAACCCTAAATCTAACTGATAACAAATCTCTCATTCATATAAATCTAATATCTCTATGGTTGACCTAGTTTGTACGTTTTCATTCATTAATTTTACCCAGCTATCGTAAATTTCCTTTTCATTAAAATGTCGCTATATAATATTATATCGCAGTGAAATTTACATTGAGTTCCTGTACAAACATGAAAAAAAATAGATAATTCAGTTGATTTTCATAAGTTTAAATAAATCAATTCAAAAGTTTGGACTAGCTCCAAATAAAATCTATATGGCCATTATGTATTCTCATTGACAAGTAGTGTCAAAACGTGAATGGAAAACTATCAGCTGTTTATACTTATATATCTACCTGAATGTCAAAACAGGTGGCGCAAATTGGCGAAAAGCCTGCCGGTGTACTTGTGAGTAGAAATCGACTCGTTATAAAATCTCATGTACACCTTTGCATAATATCTTCACCATATAAACGAATTACATCTTATTTTCTAAACTAGGGCAAAGATATGACGTATACACTAAATGAATGTTGTCGACAATAAATTGTTAAAGATTGATATTAATAATCACTTGTTTGCAAAAAACATGGAAAATTAACATTGAATATGACGTTCATGATTACACCCTACCATTACTTTAAATGATAAAGTCCGATGACAGCTGAGAGTACAGGAGTTTCAAACCAACACAGACGGACACTCTTGTCTTACCAATTTTACTGTTTAACTCTGAAAATAACGTGCATGATTACACTCTACCATTACTTTAAATATCAAAATACCGAACTTACTGTGAATTTAATTTCTGCATATGCGCATTTCGACATTTTATGTCTCTTCAGTGCAGAGATGATAAAGTCCTATGACAGCTCAAAGCGCAGTAGTTTCAAAACAAGACAGACGGGCACTATATATATTTTTGTTGTACCAATGTCACTTATTAATGAAGATTGTTCATTTAAATAGAACATGAAATGATTAATATTATAGGAGTTGTAGGACAGATTATTAGTGAATAAAGCAAAAATAAAAAGATAAACAAGCTCAATCTGTGTTAGGATAGCTCAGCATTAGTCTCGATCGTCAAAACGCAAAAACCGATCGTCTATTACTTATTTAGTTTCACAAAATAAATGCTGGACATTGGAAACTTTCCGGACAGCACTTTCCTGCGATTTGAGCTTTTTGAAATTTAGAAGTAAGTTATCTAAGGAAGACCTATATAGCCTGCGTAATAACGCAAACTTATTCAAGTTCCGTCAAGCAGTGGGCATGCGAGAGATCGGAAACTCTCTTACAACGTATTAGTCCCACTACTGATACCCCATCATAATTAAATAAAAAGGTAACAAAAAAAAACACCTACAATAGCTGAAAAATACAGTTACATGCCACAATGTACCAAGGAACTGCACAACAACAAAAAAAAATAATAAAAGACAAAAGACAAACATAAACAACGATAAGAACTGGGGACAGCCGGATTTGGTACCGGCACTAGCAATAGCCAGCGATAGGGTAAACCTGCTTATGATTGGAATATCTAGTGGTAGAAAAAAAAGTGACAGAAATTTACAAGACCCCAAACAATGCCCTTGATTCCGTCAAACAGGAAGTAGACATGCGAGAGATCACAAAGTCTCTAACACGATAAAGGCCTACATATTGATACTCCGTGAAAATTGTAGAAGGCTTGGATATATTGTTCCTTAAAATGTGACAGAAGGTTTTTTTTGTAAATCCAACGGTTAAAATATTTTCTGTTCCAACAAATAGAAGGTGAGAAAGCGAGAGATTTTAAACTCTTTAACACGATATGGGTCCCAATATTTATACTATGCGACATTGCAAACGGCTGGGATATATGGTTGTGAAGTAATTCTTTTGTGACGTCGACGACGAAAAATATTCTAGGCTCCTTAAACGTGACGTGGGCATGCAAGGGATTCCAAACTCTGTTACAGATTTCAATCATGATACTCTGTGTAAAATTCCTTGAGGCTTGAATATGTGGTTCCTGAGAAAAAAGTCACAGAAAGTTTTTGCGACACTGTCGCCGACGGATAGTTGTCTCCTAATGTTGCCACTGCGTGACCGCAGGCGACACACAAAAATAACATTACTTTATAATTCAAATGAAGCGCGCAACAATTGACACAGAACACTTTTTTGGACACTACATTTGGTTTGGGGTTTGATAATTTATTTGGCAACCCAGCATACAAACGTTCTGCAATGCTGATTCAATCCATCCTCTTAAATCACAATTCCGATGGTTTCAGATGAGAACTATATATGCGTCACTTTTTATTTACTCATATGAGGCCAAGTTACACAGAGAAAACAATAACATTTAGCCTAGTCCTTAAAGGTGTCTGCAGGGTATTAATTTCCTATAAAAGAATTTTGTGAAATTTTCTGTGTAGAAACATGATTGTATTATTGTTTAAAATGTAAAATAAAATTTGGGGGTCACCGTGCATTTAAGCGCAAAAACTGAAATTACAGATTTCAGGATTTTACATAGAAATGATAAGGAAAATGATTATATGAGAGGATAGTTTGAAAAATCTATTATAGATTTCGTTCATACTTTGCATGTGTTTTGACATCATTATATAGTTGACACATATATAAAATAAAAATGGGTCAAAGAATCAAATGGCCGTGTTGCGTTTTGGTGCTTCTAGCTATAAAGTGTTGTATTTTAGGTTCCCTAATGGGTCTGTGAAAAACAGGGAAAAAAATTCAAAATAATTCCAAAAAGGGAGGTGCACATCTACAATACATGCATATATATAGAAACATTTTGTGAGGTTTCATAATTGTAGGTTGAAAAACTGTAGGAGGAGTTGATTTCACAAAATAGGTACCCTTTATTGAAAGTGTCGATAAAAAATGACTAAGTTCCAAAGTCCGTAAAAACAGAAAAAAAATTTCAAAATTATTCCAAAAAAGATAGGTGCACATCTACAATATATGTAGAAACATTTTGTAAAGTTTCAAAAATGTAGGTTGAAAACTGTAGGAGGAGTTGATTTCACAAAATAGGTACCCTTTATTGAAAGTGTCGATAAAAAAATGAATGAGTTCCAAAGTCCCTAAGACCAGGAAAAAATTTTAAAAATTATTCCAAAAAAGGAGGTGCACATCTACAATATATATAGAAATATTTTGTGAAGTTTCAAAATTGTAGGTTGAAAACTGTTGGAGGAGTTGATTTCACAAAATAGGTACCCTTTGTTGAAAATGTCGATAAAAAATGACTAAGTTCCAAAGTCCGTAAAAACAGGAAAAAATTTTCAAAATAATTCCAAAAAGGGAGGTGCACATCTACAATATATATAGAAACATTTTGTGAAGTTTCAAAATTGTAGGTTGAAAACTGTAGGAGGAGTTGATTTCACAAAATAGGTACCCTTTGTTGAAAATG
>MJUU01022951.1:108737-121984 GCA_002080025.1 Modiolus philippinarum
AGTATCTCATTTTCCCCGCCCGCCCGCCCGACATTCACCATACTATAAGCCGGATTTGCACTCCGTGCAACCCGGCCAAAAATTAGGGGTCACCGTTGAAATAACGTTCCCCTTTTCAACAAAATTCTAAAAATAGGTGTAGGTTAATTTTATGGTCGGCTGTCCAGAAAATAAAAACTACATATAAAGACCTTTATTAAAATAAAAAATAGGGGTTCCCATGGCTTTTCTGGGTTTAATTTGAGGCTCAAAAGAGGTGATATTCAAAAAACGATATTTTTCAAATCCCCACCCTTGGCATTAAAATTTCACTTATGGTGGGCAGGGGTAGAATAACGAAAAATAAATTATAATATTTCAACAGACTATACATTATTCAGTTTTATTCTTAAATACTTCATTTCATTATCATCCAATCGTAGGCGATCTACCGCTTTATTTTGAATGAAATGTTGTGTTCAAAAGCTATATGCGTTCCGAAGGCAATTATTTGGTTTATTGTAACCTACAACTCTTTGCAGAAGATATTTTTCATCACATATCGTGTTTTTTGGGGAGATTTGGTCTCGCGTCCATTTACTCTATGTCTTTTTGGTGTTAAAATATTAGTCATGCTGAATAATTGGTTAAATAAATGATAAACGTCATTTTGACTTGAAAAAATAGGTTTTTTAGTAACACATCGATCCCAAATAGTAATTTTTTTTATTTCCCTCACTATTATAGAAATAAACCCTTAAGGTAGTACGGGAGTTTAAAATTGCGTATCATTCTTGCGCATGTGACTTAAAATGGAATTCACTTTGGGAACATTGCCGAAACCATTTTCAATGTCTTATAAAAATTAAATTTGATGAAATATGCCACTTTTATTAAGCAACCACGCAAAATATTGAACCTTTCAGCTATCTCCTGTTCCATTAAGGGGAGATAATTTGTGAAGAAATAATAGGAAAAAATGAGTTTTTTGCGATTTATTCAAAAATAAGTTTGGTGATCCCCAAATTTGTTTCACGGAAATTGAAGGACAGTATATAAGTAATTAATTTACCAAATTAAAAAAAATTCTATCTGATGTAACTAAAATAATTCAAAATTTTGTTAAAATTCGCCCATTTTCCCTATTATTTCAACCAAAATAGCAGATTTTGACATTTCATATTTCATTCTTATATGGCCGGTGACCCCTTATTTTTATTTTATTTTTAGTATGCTCTAATAACAAAGGGTAAATCATGAAAAAATCAGAAAATTCTATCTGACAGAATTTTAGACCCCCGTACCACCTTAAACAACTGCCAAATACACCCAGGCGAGGCATTTATAAATGATGCTAAAAAGACCTAATAACAAAAATATTATATTAACCAAGTAGATCATATCCGAGCTCTGGTATCAGGATTTACCATACCACTTTTCAACACGTCACAGTATAGAAAACATGATGTCATAGAGGCTTAAACGTCACGAAATTATGTTTTTTGAGTGCATTCTTGGTCACATGGGGTGCACATGTTTGTGACGTAGCTATAGGGTGGACTAACAACAACTGGTGAATCTAAATACCAGAACTCGGATATGGTCTATTAACATGTGGTGCATCGTTTCTTCATTTATCGCAGCCACCAGAAAATACCGTTATTGATCAAAGCTTCTTATTTGTGAAAATAAATTGTGTAATGAACAAATTGAGGAATGATTAATCCTATGCAAAAACTGAAATCACACTTACGTCGGTATTTTATTAATGTATTGAAGTATATTTTAAAAAATATAATGGTTTAACTTAATGGTTGATTGCAAAATAATTTCAAGTCAAATTCATATCATTACCCTCAACACAATTCCCGTATTTACAAATAATTTTTATGCCCCAGATCAAGGATCGGGTGCATATTATTTTTGTCCTGTCTGTCTTTGTGTCTGTCCGTCCTTCTGTCCGTGTATCCGAAAATTTAAAATAATTGGCAATAAAATTTGAACTTTTCAAGACTTGGCATATCATACTTGGCAAGTGAATAGGTCTAGTCAAAAGGAACATAAATATACCCCCAAATATTAAGTCAGGTCAGAGGTCAAGGTCACAGACATTTTCATATGTTTTGTTTGTAAAAAAACCTTACCAAATATTAAGATTCCATTTTCAAATTTATTGTACTAATTAAAGAGGTGCTGGGGGCATATGTTGTTTTCTAATGATAAATTTGTTAAAATTTGCATAACTTATGTCAAATCTATATTTGATTTGAGCAATAAAATACTAGTTCGCTGAAATGTTTATTTCGCTGAACTTGATTACTCTTTATTTAGGGGCCGATACGGACCTGCGTTGGGGGTCGGGTTTCCTCACCGTTCATTGAAGATTTTATGGTGACTTTGAGTTGTTATTACTCCCCTTTGGGTCGTTGTCTCTTTGACGCATTCCCTGTTTCCCTTCTCTTTTCTAGTGTGTTTAAACTAATTTATGTTAAGGGTAAAATAATATTGACACTGAAAACTTCTTTTTATTTTCTTTCAGTAAATACTTAGCATGAGTTGTCCACTTTACTCTTACATAAAAGCAAAATGTTCACGTTTTATAGTAATTCGATCATTTATACATGTAGAATCATTTAATTTCCACTTGTTTAGTTTTTTCGCCTCATGGACAATTCTGTTCGGTAATTTTGTTTTAACTCCCATTTGTTGTTTTCTCTTCGACTTGAATTAACAATGAAGGGATATGGAGTAAATGCAAATGAGACAAAATCTCCACAAATACATGGAAAAACCAAGCAATAGGTTATTTCCCAGTTCCGTAACCGGTCCGGTTATTACTTACCGTTGATCATGTGACATACTAGAAAAATAAGGCAGAAACAAGGACGTCAGATATGGTCGGTCGGCGAGGCCTAACATCCCCAAAACAAAGTACTGGTGTGTCGTCCCAGGTTGCACGGCTGATGTTAGAAAAAGGAACAATTTAAAAAAGTATCCATGGATGGAAAATATAACATTTGAACCATTTCCGACGAAAAAAAAGGAGCCAAGACTAAGGGCAAAATGGATTGCTANATGGAACAACGTTTTTATTGTTGTTCTTCATCTTGAAGTCACCATGAGGCCTTCAACAATGAGCATTACTCATACCTCATAGCAAGTTCAAGACGGCCCATAGTACCGGTTTGAGCGGAATTCATTGCTAAATGCTGATCAACGCTACATCCATGTCTTTTTTTATCCTTAAATCCATGGACGCGGGATCGTCAACAAACAAAAACTTAAATGGCAAAGTGTTCTTACAATCGCTGTCATCCATTTCCCGACAGAAAGACTATTAGATGAAGAACACAAAATTGAAACATCCACAGGGCACTCATCGAGCCTATTGTAAGAAAACTTGGCATAATAAAATCATGAAACGTGGGCACAATAAACAGGTGGTCAGAAAAACAATTTTAAATAACCAAAAAAAATAAAAAAACAAAATTTGAAAGAATGATAGCGCATCCATATGAAAAAATTCCCTCAAGAACAAGTACATCATAACTGAAATGTATATATAGAGCATACATCCCTTCCCTTGAAACCCACATCCCGTCTTTACTTCCTTTTTCTGCAACCACTGTAGTGCTACATTTAGATCAAACAAAGGCCATTGACATCTTAAAAAACAACTAAACCCATAAATCCAAAACGACAAGCCACTTCTACGTAATCTAAATCTAATCGTGTTCTCTACTGTGTCAAGATTTGAAACTCCTTCAAACAGTCAGTATTGTTGACAAACACAAAAGGTCAAAAACTCTCTTCCTGCGACACCAGCCAGCCACGCATCTGAAGGTTGTCCTATGTCAGCGTTAACAATAAACTATAGTTTTACAATACAATCACCACTCGAGTCTATTAATGTCCCTAGTTTATTGCTTCCTTCTTTAAAAACATTTTAATTAGGGCAGTTGAAGTTTCTGGTAAGGTTAAAGAAAGAAAATATGTTAGAAATACACTTACATCTTGATCTTGCCTCTTCTAGTGTACTCTTAGTCCAAGATAGTATTCACAAGTTCTGTAGTCTAGTACTTCCATGCTGGAACAAAAGCGATTCTATTTGGACACTTGAGGTTTTTCTTATCAAAAATATTGTTTTAAGCAAAGGAGTAACTAACTCATGGAAAGCTATACATTTGTAGCTGTAGATATGGTCATTTATGTAGTAACCAAATGAAGAGGCTGTCCATGAAGAACTAAGGCAGATTCTATATTGTGACTGTCACATGGCTAAATTGATCCCAATGAATTTTTGGTTCCATTCCAAAGCTTATCCTATACAAATGTCTAACGTATCGACAATCTTCCATATCTACCATTGATGGCTCAAAAATTGATATGTAATTCCCTTAACACAGCAACCAAATTGTGTAATAATTGAGGAGTAATCACCCCTTATTGTATATTATTAGTGATTTCTATGTAATTTTTTACTCCAAATTATTTGTCGTAAATTAAAAACCAGATTAAAGGTGTTAATGATTCCAAAATGCTCACAGATTTCTAAAAACAAAATTTGTCGTGTGGCAGCCACTGGCTGACTTTTCTATGGACATCTTCTTGACAGTAACTTCGGTATATAGTAATTAAGAAATTGATGATATAAACTGAAACAACATTCGAAAAAGTGAAAAATGTTAAGGAGACAACATCCCATCTCAAGGTTAAAACGACCTAAAACAAAGCGTCTAGGGACCAACCTACGGTCTTCAATATGTCATATAGAAAAAAGAAGGGAAACAGGGAATGTGTCAAAGAGACAACGAACCAAAGGGAAGTAGTTACAACTCATGTATGTTTAAATATTACACGTTACTTGTTACATATTATTTGCAATTAAAAAACATAAAGAAGAAACAAGCAAAATCCAGCGTAATTAAACCGGTTTATGGGTACCCTAACCTCACCTATTACTATCCCGTTCCCTTATTGTATAATATCCTTATAAATAAACTCAGGTAGACTACTAATAAATAACAAGACCACTATGACCTTGAAAGTAGGTGTTAGTTCAGCATGTGGTTAACTAGAAGGAAATGTTTTTGGAAAGATTAGTCAAGGAGTGCTTGCCGGTAATTTGCCGGCTAGCTCAAGGAGCCAAGTCTGCTGTTAAAACTGTCGCTCCACGAAGGAAAAAATCAAACTTCAAACTTCCCGAAGGGAAACATCCTGTATTTCAGGATATCTCACAGTATCCGTGAGAGGGCAGTAATTTTCAGGCCTAAACATTGCAGTACAGAGAATGAGGGTTATTACAAAATTACCGAACAGGATTGTCAACATTGTGACATAAGAAAGAATAGATATATGATGTCACAGAAGTATTAAGACCGTTTCGACCCATTTAGAGAAATAATGATAAGTTAAGATGCATATTCAATGTATTTAAATTAGAAAAAAGAATCACATGAGTTATCAGCATTCTCACCAACGCCGACTTCGTCAACTAAAAACATGGATATTTGGTCTTGCCCGTTACTGTATTCCTTTTTATAATCACTTTGACACTTCCTTATGACGTATTCAATGTCAAAACAAAACGTAAATCGAGAATTTTTAAAGAATACGCTGATTTAATAAATTGATACATCTTCAAATTGGGGCATATTTAGTTTCCTTGGGAAATTCGAGTTTACAAATTACATAATTAAGGTTTGTAGCAGCATTTCTTTGGCACTCAAAGTGTTGTTGTCTTACCATGTATTTTGTTTTTGTAATGACTTTGCACTTAAATTTTGGCAATGAAGCTAGGGAAGTTGACCTTTACAGCCATTTTGTCAAAATATTTATAATGGGATGTTAAAGGACTCGCGCTTCGGATTTTCATATGGCTTGGGAACTTTGAAATTATCTTCTTAGTCAATCTGACACGATTCGTTTGACTGCTTATCAAATTTCCTATCAGAGTTTAACCTTGTATTTGAATAGCCATTTTTCACAATTTTGCCTATCAAATAAAATAGAATTCCGGCACCCGTATTTGACCTTGCAAAAAATTATGCAAATGAGCAAACATGCACAGGATTTCTCCATATGCAGTGCTTCTGACGTTAGTTGTATATATTACTCATGTATATCAACAAATATATTCTGTTTAATTTTGGCCTTTTTTTATCTATAAGAGTAGGGAGAAGTCATCAAGATGCTACACGTCTGTCTTATGTTATTGACAATAATTTAATTTAAGAGAAGCGAATAAAAATTAACTAAATGCATATTATATATATACTTTTTTCCTACAGAAAATCTTCAGTCAACGAGCAAAGCCAGAAATTTGGTAAAGTGTCATAAATGTTTGATTGGCAGGTGATATAGTTTTATCATATCAAGGTACTTGGTGTTAAGGACCAAATAAATGATAATTTATAACAAGTATATAGTCCACTTGACAGGTATACATTTGTTATCATGTAGTTATCATGTTTACATAGTCAGATAGTAACAAATCTGATTATAGAGTGTACTACGAACGATTAATTTGTTATTGCTGCTTCTTGTTTAAATAATAGAAACTGATTATAGAATCTGGGTTCGGCAAACGCTTTAAAATTAAGAGGACATCTGGTTAACTGTACCTTGTGTTTGCATGGGACTGAAATAGATTCACTATATCCGTTTATTTTCCTGACAGCATCGCTTCCCTGGAGACTGCTGATAGTCAACTTATTTCATTCCCTTTCATTGAAATGATCCTAACAATACAAAAATGAAAGATATAAAACATGTGAATGGACTTACTCTATATACATGATGAAAAATACCATTTTAGGCATGGTAATGCAGATGTGTTTGTAAGATATCTTTGCAGAACCACCTCGAATGTGAGAGTCGCCCAAACTTAGTGCTGTTTAATCAAATACAAAAAAAACACGATATTTTTACGTTGAATTAGGAAATATATATAATGAACAACTAAATACCGAAGTTACTGCCAATTTTGTTTCTGCATATTTCGACAACCCACGTCAGATAAAACCAGAACATTTGGAAATCCATACACCAAAATACGTGCAATACTGACTGAGAACAAAAAAACAATAAGATCCAAAAAGAAAGGTCAATATTCAGCTAAGGATAGACCAATGCAAGATGAATCCTTGATTTTTTACATACATGGAGATACTCCTTGGTTGTAAACAAAATTTTGTAGAATTAAGATATTGCAAGTTTCGAATATGCGCATTTCGACAATTTATGTCTCTTCTCTTCAGTGCAGATAAAATCAGAATATTTGGAAATCTATACACCAAAATACGTGTTAAAAGCTGACAGAGAACAAATAACCAAAAGGATCCAAATAAAAAAAAAGCCAAAATACAGCTAAGGACGGAACAATCCACAAGGGAGATACTCCATAGTTTTAAACAAATTTTGTAGAATTTAGATATTTCAATTTTCGAAACAAAATCGGTTTTCGGGTCAGCACTTAGGTACTGACTATTGCGTTGGTGAGTACCCCCGGGTAATAATTTAATGTTTTGAATTTTTCAAAAATGTGCAATTTTACAAAGAATAACACTACAATAAATACTGAAATGATTCTGAGAATAAAGATAAGGGGCTTAAAATTGAACTGCCTAAACGGGACGCATGCATTTCAACATAAATGTGAATGCAATAAATACATGTTTGCTTCAAAAAGTACATCATCTTGCTTCAAGAATTTTCAAAAGTTCAGAGGTAGGAGACAGAATCCCTTGTATACAATGTTCTTCAGATCAGCTGGAAATTTCAAATCGGAAGTGAAGGGGCACCTTTCCGTTTAAAATTTTAATAGCTTTTCAATTTGCATGGCAAGGTATATTTTCAACCTTCGCACGTAGTCAAGGATTACGATCCACTACTCTGCAGATCGACAAGTTTCAAATTATCTCCCTTTTAATTAAGAGTTTCAGTATGATTGATTACAAAAAATTAAGATCGTTAATGACATCTTATATTGTAAAGATTCACAAAATATTTAATTAAGGAGAAATAACAACCAAAAGTAAAAAACAATACAAATCGTGGGAATTTTGCAAAATTTAAAAATGAATGCATACTATGTTTTTGTTACAATATATATTTAAAAATGAAATTGAGCATTTGAATTGAATGCAGAAAAATTAAACTCCAACCAATCAAAAGCAAGGATTCGAGGTCTCAGAAATCTAGCTTGACCTGCCAATGGTGGGGATGAGAGACTCCAATCACAACCCTTGGCTAGCGGAGATGACTTCTTGCCTATGATTTGAAACTTAGAACCAACATAATACATGATATGAGAATGGAATTTGATTTGAAGCATTATTCAATTTTTTTCAAAATTCTTCAAAAACGTGCAATTTAACAAAGAATAAAACTACATCATATTTCAGGACTGACACCATAAAAAATATCCTGAAATGGTTTTACATGTACATTCCCAGTTTAACGAGCTTGACACAACATTCGGCAAATAAAAAAAAAGCTTTGCAAGAGTGAAACACTCATTTGTGTTGTAAAATAAATGTTCATATTCGTGTTCATTTCAAAGTACAATTCACAAGATAAGTTATCAATTAGAAGCAATTTTAAGATACCATTTGCGGTGGGGAAAAACATAGGACAATTATATTATACAGACACTGAATATTCAGTGAATTTGCAATACATCAGCAAACGAATGCGGGAAAGAGGGAAATCTGAAAAAAACCTAGAATCTATTAATTTTTTTTTTAAATTGAAAAAAAAAATAAATAAAATAAATAAAAACCTGTACTGAGAATTATAATCAAACGAAACATTTTGGCACGTTGCATGAATTTTGTAATTCCACTTACCTTTTTGTATTCTACTGCCTTTGTTTGGCAAATAAAGAAAAACATTAGTACAGAAGATGAATCAGCAACATACATATTACGTATTATTTAGATATTATTTCATTACAACGTCTTGACATGCAGTCATCATTTGTTTTTGCTTGCATAAAAAATGGATAAATAGTGACTGGTGTTGCAATGACTATTATTATGAAGCATGTTTTTTGGGATTCATGTAGCGCAAATATTGCGAAAACGGATGTTTGTGAATTCATATGGCACCAATATTGCGAAAACAAATTTAAGACTTATTATAATTGATCAGTAAATATCAGAAAAAGCAGACTTTTAGTGCATTTACTCGATATGAATAACTGATTAGAGTAGATTATAGAGACCAAAAGGCAATGAAGGTACATGTATTGAAAAGATACCTTAATGTAGATGATAGATATTTAAAAAAAATGACATTGAAAGGAGTAGACCCAAATCTGCCTGAGAATCCTTATCTTGTAATTTGTCGTCCCAATGCTTCTGTTTCTTGATTTTAGCATAAATCCATATCGATGTAACGATAATATTTTTTTTCAGGATTGGTCTGATGAAGAAGGGATTGTCAAGGAGTTTTTGGAATCGTAGGCAAATTTCTGTGCAAATAGTTAAATACGAAATCATTTTGATAACAAAGACCAGCAAAAATATTTATATAGATAACAGGAGTAAATACTGTGCCAGAAGCTGAATCTGCGAAGATGCTTCAATGATTTTAGGGGGAAAATCAAGAATGCGATGGAGAATTTAATATAGAAATATATGTAGTGCTGAAGATTGCACTTTTACTTTATCTGAAGATTGATTTAACTATTTATAATGAACATCCATGAAGAACTTTCTAAACCCCATTCCACCTTGATTAAAATAATACATCAATAAACACATAGATTGTAGGTGGACTTATTTTCAGTATTTGGTTCTGTAATATGTATGCATTACAATACACTATTAGAATGCAAAAGTTCATGTTATTCAGATTTCTGGAGGTGTAGGCGTCCATAAATTCTGTTCTTTTGTTTTTCCCAAAGTTCATAATGGACGGCTATAATGCTGGGGTGGTTTGTCAAAGCTATGCATTATCCCAGAGGGTAAAGTCTAATTCAATTTCACACTATGGGTATTGTAACAATATGTCCATTAACTGCCTTGCATTCCAATCTCATATATGGATATTGTATACAAATTTACTACAATTAATTCATATGCAGTAATGAAGCAATTATGAATAAATTAAATATGACGTATTTTATTGTACTTCTATCCCGTTGACTTTCAAAGATACGTGGGGTGTGTATACTGTGGAAGTCATACAAATCTGAAAGATTGTTCAGCTTTAAAAGAAGTGCTTATTCTAATAAGATGAAATATATTGTGAAGAATAATTGTATTATGGGTGTTGAATTTTCGTACATTGTCAAACGTATGAAATGAATTCAGATTAGGCTTTTTCATAAAAAATATTATATTCCTCTGAGAATGTTATCCTTTGTCCTAGGCTTGNGCGTTGCAAAAAAAAAAAAAAAAAAAAAAAAAAAAAAAACACACACAAAACCAAAGCAAAACATAAATAACATATAAAAAGGACTATAGTGTAGATTTCAGTTCGAATGTGTAATGGGACATTTCATAAGGTATAAAAAAATTATCGAATAACTAAATACCGAAGTTACTGTGAATTTTGATTCTGCATATGCGCATTTCGACAACTTATGTCTCTTCAGTGCAGATAAAATCTAAACGTTTGGACGAACAGAGTTGACAAGAGTCGAAGTCCATGAGGCAAAAAGACAAATCAGCTGGTAACCATCGCAAAAAGGTCAACCGCAATGGTCCCTGACTTGCTAAAGGCATTTCAAAAGAAATGGTGGTTTAAACATGTTTTATGGCATGCCAAACCATCCCTTCCATTGTGGTAGTGTCAGTAGTTATTGAAGTTATCATTTCTAGTAACTTCTCTGTGTTATTATTTTAATAGCGTGAAACCAAACGTTAAAAAATCAGAGAACTGCATTCGATGTACAAGTTTTATTATTCAGCGAACTGAACTACAAGGTAGTTGCATTTAACCACAGAGCACTGATAGGACTTTGGTTTGAACCACTCTGAATGGAATGTTCATATCTGAGTTCTTCCATGTTTATTAGTCACTTTACCAAACCAGGGGATTTGGTAAGTGAACTTACTTTCAATTTTACAAATTAAGCAATTCAGCATTTCATATTTATTACAAATATTTTCACCACTCAACTTGAAATATTACCTAAAAATGAAAATCTAGTTTTGTGTAACCACTAAATATTTCCCCAATTCACATCCAAAAAAGGAGCATGCAAGTCTGTTTGCAAACAGAATTTTGGACGAATGAGATTGTTGATCTATACACTAGAATGGCAGGGTTTAAAACAGTTTAAATAGAGATAAGTCTACATAGAATTGGTCACATTTTCCGCGTGTGACATTCATGATGTGCCGAGTGTTTCTTTGTTGATCATTATTTGTTTAATCAGCCTCAAAACTTGATCTGTTTCTTTGATTGGTCGTTCATTTTTTTGTGTATAGTTTCTTGTTTAACTATACACGTCTACATAGGCTACAAAATCGTGGTACGTGTGCCCTATATTGTTGATTATATAAATGATACTAAATCTAGATCTGTACTGGTCGTGTACCAGTTATCGCCATTTTCACACTGTGATTTTGCATTTGATCTTCTTAAACTAGGACTTAACTTTTAATGCGTTATGTTGTAAAAATTTACCAAGTAATACCACTTGGGTCGAAGTGCAAAAATGAGAAAAATGATAAGCACCAAAAAATAAAAAACAAACAAAAGACAAAAAACAATGAAATCATTCTTCCGTATTGAAAATATTACATACGTTGCAATTTACTTCAGAATAACACTTTCTGAAATATTTTATTTTGGTTTTCGTTTTGTTTTTTAAGGGGGTTATAATTTTTTGTTTGTTTGTTTGTTTGTTTGTTTTTCTTTTTTGTTTGTTTTGTTTTTGTTTTATTGTTCAGCTGAGGCAGATATATTTCTTCACGATAAAGAATCTTCACTAAAGCAGACAGGCAACCTAGGATAAATTAACGCAGATTTCATTACGTCACATAGAATTTTCGTCAAAATGGCTTTGATGATGAGAACATGCAAGTGGTAGTATATACTCTCTTGTGTGCAAATGTTATATCTGAGAGAGTTCAATATTTGTCATTTTTACACTCTGCTTTGAAACTGACTAATCGCACGTAGCTCTGCTTACTTACGTATATATCAAGGTTAATTCATTGCCAAGTAATTCAACACATTTAAAAATTATATTAATAATGTACAACAAATTTGTAATTGAAATATATATTTCATCATTTTCTGATATTACAGCGATTTTCGGACCAACGAACAAATTATCATCTTAATACAAGCAATATCAAATATTGGAAAAAAAAGTATTTGTCATCAAAATAGTGTTAGTTTCGATACAAAGTATGTAGTATAAGGGACTGTACGTGTCATTATGTCGATCATGGAGGAGAGGGGAGACCCATGTTTTAAAGTCGGACGCAATAGCGTTATAGTGTAGATACACACTAGAATTCATTTATTCTAGAAATTGATTTTGAATATATTTTAAAGTCTGCATAAATGCAGATAACAATGTTGTATATTATTATATTCAGGAGAAATCGAACAACTTTTTACTGCCGCAAATTAATGGTTTTCTTTCTATTCTTAAGCGTGCCAGAAATTCAGATTGCGACTGTAAAATACAAAATGGTTCTTTACTACTCTTAAGTTGAGACGTTACGGTAAGAGTTACCTCCCTCCGACTGCGTTTGAACACAACAGACGTAAAAAGACGGTGACATGACGATATGTCATTTAACAGAAAAGGAATATAATGGCAAAGCATGAGATTATAAGGTATGAAAATATGCCAAAATTTATAATAAGCGTTTTATGTTGGGTAAAACGGCACAGGTATGGGACAAAACCTATTTCCCACTCGCAACTTGTATAATTAAGAAATAAGTGATGGCAGGTATATTGTTATTAGAAATTTAACCATGGGCTAGGACTTTATATTCGAATTTAACCCAGAGCGTTAGCGAGGGATTAAATTTACGAATATACAGGCTCAGCCCATGAATCAATGACAATAACCATATACCTGCCATGAACTATTTCGATTCAAATATGATAGAAATTGGAATTTTCCATTCTGAAGTTACCTGAGAGAACGCGGATGACCCGCCTCCATTGCTGTATTTGTCTATGACGTCAAAATATACAATCTGACGTTTTCAAACAGATTCAAGTTCAAATGGCAAGCAAAATAGGCCATGGGCTGAAATCACTTTCCGTGCACCCCCCCCCCCCCCCCC